>QVNW01001388.1:0-36226 GCA_014825475.1 Pseudomyrmex flavicornis | reverse complement strand
TGTGTGTGTGTGTGTGTGTGTGTGTACGTGTACACAAGCGCGTATGTACGTATGAATGTGTATCCAATGGCGTTTCGGAAAAGGGATAGCGCGCGCGGCTGTTTAAATTACTAAACTTTAAACTTTCACTCACGTATGCAAACTAATGCAAACTGGAGGCTTGTGGAAGGAACTGCAAACAGCTCGCTCGGGACTTCCCCGCTACCATCCGCACTCCCAGGACAGGTTCTCTCGACACCCTCTAACCTCTGCCAACCGTCTTCTCTCTCTCTCTTGTTCTTCCTTCATCCTCTCATCTCTCTCTCTCTTTCTCTCTCACACCGTCGACATCTCGCATTCCCTCTCGTCTAAACGTCCCGCGCGTTTTCCTCGGTGCGGTATCCCATCCCTCGACAACCCCTTCTCTTCCTGGCAACTCGCGACTTCACCGCTTTATATATCGGGTGTCTTAATTTTCGGTCAGACCGTGCGCGCTGCCCATCCATCCGCTTTATCCTTGCGAATGTGTTTTCGTTTAATCAGATGAAAACCCCGAGTAAAGCGCGTCATTAAAAGCGCGAAGTGGTATTCATTCCCGCGACTCAGGCAGCCAGAGCGGTTAAACAAGTTCAACATACTCTTCTCTCTTCGAGCTTCCTAGTCAAACGATTTGCCGGTGCTGTCGCTCGGCTTCTAACGTCGTTAGAAGTCGAGCTTTGTGGTGGGTACGCACGTTTATAGTAAGTTGGACGTAATCAGCGAGAGACGAAACAAAAACAAGACGTGTTGAAAGAGCGCGGTGGCATTAATACTTTAATCCTTGTTTTCACGGTGACGTGAAATGTTTGATTTTGCTCACGAAAAGCGGATAAATCGCAAAATGATTGTCAATTTTTCCGATATTACTCGCGCGACTCGTTAATGAATTTAATGAACGCGCGTGCGACGATCGTTTCGCATGGAGTGCATTGACGAGCGGAGTGCCCCGCCACCGCCGCTGCTGCGGTCGATGTAATCGAGGACGGTGCAACACACCGAGTATTTTGCATAATGCATAACATGAAAACGGCACGCGCCGTTGCTCCGCTGATCCCGCATGTCATAATATGCACTTTGTTAAATCTGCCGTTAAACGTGAGATATTTCGTGCCGCGGCAGTTAGGAGCTTTTAAAAGAAAATTTATCAAACCACCGAAATCTACTTTACGAGCGTTCATCATCGGGTTTGCGGCGAATCGAGAATTTTCTGTTTGCTCTCTTTCGCAAAGTTCTCGCTGTTTACAGCTTGAATTTGCGACTCTCACGGAGCTTAAAAGCAATCCGGCCAATCGCGTTAATTGAACGGTGATTTTCTCGCTAACTGCTACGCCGCGCGGATTGCGCTTCTGAAGCTCGCGTCAGTCGCCCTGTAAGTCAGCACGTCCCTGCAACTCGCAGTTAATCGGCAAACCGTAGAGAGATACCGTGCGCACGAGTATAGTCTATATACATATGTATGTGCGGAAGAAAGAGAGAGAGAGAGAGGTAAAGAGAGAGATAGAGAGAGAGAGAGAGCGCTGTGGAAAGCCGACGATAAGTCAGCAAAATTATCGAGATTGTCTTTCGAAGTTGCCGCGGTGCAGCGACGGTACTTTGCGGATAATTTAGTGCAAGCCGTAAGTAATAATCGATGCCGCGCGAGTAACGCGGTATATGTGGTAGGCGCTAATAAGGACTCGCGCATATATACGTGCGGGCGCATATACACGGGACCCGTGCACGTATAAATACATGCACCAATACCGCGCCACATTCCATAATGGATGTCAGTTGTAATTTATAGCCGAATGCATAAACGTCCTTGTCGGCTATTAACGGTAAGATTTACTCGGGAAAGAATCGGAAAATTAAATGATACTTTGGTTTTCCGCGAAAACTCTTCTCTTCTCCTTTTTCGCTCAATTGCTCTACATTATGTCAATTGAAGATATTCATTTACTTTCTTTGCGGAAGAAATGTACGCGAACGCGTGGGAATAAAATAAAAAATATGAGGGTTGGTTAGGTAAATTATCAAAATTACTTAATCATTATAATTCAATTAGCGGTTAACGTGTACTCGATTAACGTGTGTACTCGACGCGAATGTTACAGCGATATTTTCATAATATTTTCACTTTTCGAATGTTATTCCGAAAAACAATTGAAATCGAGACAATATTTACGCGTTAAAATATCATTATTATAATAATAGTTTTTGATTTAATTTCCATATAAATAAATAAGAGTGTTGAGTTTGTTGCAAAAGTTATTGTTAATGTGGTTTTGTAATTAACACTTTCTCGATTAGTTTTTTACGTTGAAAATAATCTCTAGTAATTAATTTCTGTTCACAAGGGAACATACTGCTACAAATTTTGCTTGATTTGTACTTTGAATCGGACACGTGCGGCTTAGCGATTCTCATGTGACAGATAGATTAATGATATTAACATTAGTAATAGTGTCATAAACTATCCGCAATTCTCTTTCCATGGCGCACGTTGCTATTTTAATTACGCTAATGGATATTCGTCCGAAATTTCGATATGTATATGATATCTCATAAACTACATATGTGTTTTTTTACATGTTATGTAAAACTACACGAACATATTTGTAAAAAATGTACGTACTATTAACAGATTTATTTTTCAAATTTTTTAGTAATAATTTCTTTTTCACACAAAAGTGTGGTAAAAAGTATAGTATTACTTATATTAAATTATAAATGTATGTATATAAAAAAAGATAGTAGATTTAAAATAAAATTGCGCTTTTTCAGCTCGTTAAATAAATTTAATTTAATACATTTAATTTTAAAAATAAAACACAAAAAGTCTTTATAAGAAAAATATTTTACTTAGTACATTAAAATTGTATCAAAATCCTTTCTCTTTTGTGTTCGTATGTTAAACACGAGACGCTTTTGTTAGATATAAAAACATGATAAAAATAATTCTTTAATGATATCGTTCAATTAAAAGAATCTTTTGATAAAATCTGGAATTAAAACTGAATATTATAAAAATATATCAAGAGAAAAATTCATCAAATTGTGAAGCATATTTGCTTAAAATAATGTAAGTAAAATATTACTTGTACAATATATAAAAAGGTTTTTATTAAATATTGTGTATCTCATGTTTGTTACAAATACATTTACCTTTTAATGTTATATGACTACTAAATAGAAGTTGTTAAATAAATTTCAATTTTATTAAAAAACCTATATCATTAAAGAACAATAAAATAATTAGAGTTTATTATTATTATTACGTATGTATGAAATATAAATAAATATATTGCATAACCTCTCGTAATTAAAACAGTTTTACGCGTACAGTTTAACTCTACATTTTTCATTAGAAAAAAAAGTATAATAAAAATATTTAACATACATTCTGTAAACATAAATTATCATATTCTATTGTCAAGGTTTGATTTTGCAAATTTGTTGTTATAACGTGCATGTCGATTTCAACCGCGAATAGTATTTAATACTCTTATTATGGAGCGCTGAACGTGATGAGTTATAGTCAAGTTATTAATTCTAAATGAAATGGACTGAAATGTAATTAAAAGAAAAAAACGGTCGCCTGGCGATGAAAGTGGCTGAAGCAAATGGCTCGTCTCAACGCGGCACGAATTAAGATCGACTGAAGAGCAAGACATTTTCGGAAGTACGATCTCTTTCTCCGCGACTGAATTATTCATGATTTCAATGAGTGATTAATTGGGATTTCAAGCCATGGGGATTATTAAGACAAATGACACTGATGGAAAAACTTTTATATTTACACAAATTACTTCCGAAACATTTCGGTAATCGTTTGAGAAAAAAACGAACGCGGAGGAATTAAAAAGTATTCACACAGATATTTTCGTCCCGATTGCGTTCTATTAGTTATCCCTATTATATAGTTGAACGCAAATTGCACGTGATTATAAATTACATGCACCAGGCACACGTTCCGCGCGACTGGAAATAATTCAACGCTTATGGAGAACATTGTTTATGGAATTCCCTAGAGAGATGCAACCGTTGCGCGATATAATATATTTCGCACAAAGTATTATTTCAACATATTTAGCAAATAGAATTTGTTGACAGTATGACTAATAGTTGCATTAGATTTCGCTACTGTTGTCCGCATGATGCACAAGCGCTGAAACACAACATTTTGTAACTGCGACGTCTATTTCACGCGATCGTTTCTAGTTTAAAATAATCGAGTGATTTTTCCTCATTTTTCAATGGCGCAAAGAAAGATTTATAAAATAATTACAATATATAACGTAACGTTATAGATTTCACAATATTATTGTGATTCACTCGGCGGAGTATCTCATTTCTTCTTATCTTCGTCATGTGTTGCAGAAATATTCCGCAATATTCCGCATGTGCGACTTATTAAAATTGCGGTTCCCGTTATCGCTTATTACTCATAGAAGTTACTAATTATATTACGTTACTTCAGTAGAAATCAGAATATGGTTTATATCGTTTATGAATAATCAATAAGTAAGTTTTGACACGTGGAAATGTTGCAAATGTTATTGCAAAAGGTAGAATCAATAAAAATAACTACTAAGTAGCAATTAGAAAAACTCACGTCAAAGGAAACAGATATTTAAGCAGAATCGACGAAGATGCTTAATGAGTTATCCCGGAAATAGCCTCCGGTATATACATATATTTCAATATTTTGTAGTTGCAGATATAATATGCAATATAATCTCTCTCTGTCGCTTATAATTATTACTCATTTTGTTAACCACACATTACAATAATTGAGTAATTTGTATTAGTAGCAATCTTGCATATTTCGTTGTATATAAGAAATAAATAGTTTGAATGCAAAGCGCGCAATACACAACAAATTCACACAGTCAGCAATAACTATATCTCGTTCTATTAAGTTCTTACGTAACGCGTCTGCTAACACGCTTTATCTGTCATGACGAAAAGGAGAAATTACAGTTGGGAAAAACGTCGACAATTACTGTAATTGTTTTCATTCGACATAAAAGAAGAATTCTCTCATATCTTCGTTTCCGATCACGCGCGCGCGCGTGCGCACGGTATATCTTGCTCGATATAAATACCGAGGAACATTAAATTGCGAGAATTCTCGTCAGAAACATGCAATTGTAACGAACGATGTTTCCTTTTCTCTGAATAGCCGCGGACATTCCTGATTTATATTTAATCGGCAGTTTGGCCTAATCGCTGACTTGAGTGTAAAGTGGAAAAGTAATTTTCCGCTTGTGTGTCGAAATGACCTGCTAATGAGCGGCGGATTCCCCATTTGCGGCAGTAACAAGAATGACTCACATATAAATGGTAAAACGACAAACATATTTTTGTTTGTCTACGATTCATTCCTATTTCTGATGAATATGAAAATAAAAAATCAATAAGATATAATGCGTTTTATATATTACGCATTATTTAATTTACAATTATATATATAGCGTTACACGTTTAATTATTGTAATTAAGATTATTACTTTTGAAGCAAAAAAATCTAGTAGTTCTAAGAAATTTCGTTCTGTTCTGATCACATTTAAAACGCAAAGAGAGATTTGCATGTAATTTTCACACAACAAGTATCATTCAAATTAACTAGAGCGTCATTTGACGATTTATTTGCAGCGAAAAAAAAAAACACATTTCCTGAACCACGTTATAACCTTGGAAATCCCTACCTCGCTGCATATTCTTGACGTGCGATATGTCGTACAACCTGTCCGGTGAGACTTACGCGACAACTGTTTTGCATGTGTGAAGGTTACGGCCACACGAGATCACACGAATATGTGTGTCTGCGCGATGTGACTAATCCCTGATGCACGTATCTTCATCGAGTCCACGTGCTGCGGAATTTCTTGAAATATACTTCGCTCTTATCAAAAGCTGTTAAGGGACGGTGTAGAGACATTACATGCCAACCGAATTTTGTCCGTTGTTCTCAGAATAAGTATCTCTAAACTTTTTTATATTTTTCGATGTCGAAACACAATTTTATTTCTTTCTCGGATTGTAAAAAAAAACGTTTGATGTGTAGGTACACACGTCTTCATTTGCGTTCACACAAAATAGACAACGCCGAAGATTTTTTACAATACATTGGATAATATTGGTCAACCGAAACAAATATATTATCAGTTCGGATTAACGCGATGCACGAAAAATTCTTGAAATTATTCGTGTTACTTAATAAATACGTCAGCAGATGTAAAACAAATCGAGTCATCTAGCCGGCGATATATTTCGATGTAAATTCTTTATTTATTCGCCCAGTGGGACATATAATTCACTGAATAACCGGCCGTCCTTTGATCCCGAACGCTACATTAGAAATATGAGATATATTTTTTCATCTCTCTCTCTCTCTCTCTCTCTCCTTCTTCTTCCTTCTTTCTTATTTTATCTCTTGTTCCCCAAGGGACTAGTGAGAGTTTGGCAGAAGATACCGCTAACGGAAAGATAGTCTTCTCACGATTGGATCCACTCTCCTCGAGATCACCTTTCTTCCGTGGATTAATCTATCCTCTTGTCCTTTCCTTTTCCTTTCTTTCTCTTCTCCTTTTCCTGGAACGGGACTAAAAACGATGACGTCTCGCGGTCATCGTGTAGCAACGCTTATACGTGTCTCCCTCTCCTACCATATTCTCCACTACCAATCTGGGTATTTATGGACTCGTCCAGCAGATAAAGTTTTGATACGCGTCTCTCTAGTCTCGGTGCGAGCGCCAATTCGTACGTGTGCGGCGGCGTAGCACGTTTTGATGCCGATTATTAAATTTGTATTAACGCCCGTGAATAGCTCGTAAAACGTAATTTGACCGGTAACTCGAGGTTGAAGGTGTTGCGAGTAGTATCGTAATATATACACATACACATATACGTAGAAGAGCTGACGAGAAGAGAAAACGAAGAGAGAAGAAGAGAAAGAAAAAGAGAGAGAGAGAGAAAGAGAGCTGCGTCAAGTTGGAGGCGACGAGACGAACGTGAGTGCAAAGTAATCGTTAATCTTGTTGGTCGCGAAAGCGCGTAAGTTTAATGTAAATTATGTAAAATGATTCGCATCGCGCGCCCGTAGGCGCTTTCAGGATCTTCCTTTGTGTGCTCGCAAAAGCGCGGACGCGAGATGAGAACGTAGTTTTATGCGCGATGTCTCGGTAACGCGGTTGTGATTCCATAACCCGGGAAATCGTTCGCAGTTTATATCATCGAGAAACGTTTATATTGCCGCGCGCGCGAGAAAGTGTCGTATCGAGAATTTTTGAAGGAGATCCAGTATCGCAATCGTTTCGGGAAACCACGATTTATCTTGCTGTTATTTACTGGCTTTCGCAATCGAGAGTTTATTCGAGAAATCTTTCTACCTATCACGATGTTTCTAGTATTTCTTATCTTTTTTTTACGTGACATTCGTAAAAAAAAAAAAAATTAAAACAATCTTAATTGTTTCTAAAAGACACGCACACATTTCTTAATTAAGTTAATTCTATGAAATTTTTCAAAACAATTACATAAAATTCGGAATTAAATATAAAAATTATGAAACGCAAAAGTTGTTGCTCAATGATTCATCGTTATTTATACTAATGTAACATATATGTCAGCATCATTAGCGACAATTCAAGAATATAACCTCGCGATTCGATTTTTAAAACGCGACGAGATTATCCGCGTTCGTGGATCGCTTTTATGCGAATGTGGATATGTAAATGGCACCGAGGCAAGTACGCATTCTTTGTTTCGCGGACGGGAATTAATCTCCGAATTTTTCGTGCGCGAGAGATGAAATTAGCCGCGGCTTCAGTTACCCGAGCTTGTCCCACGTTGACGGGACAGACAAAAATTAATCGTTCTCGTCAACCGCTCGGGAAGTCGCAGCCGGATGTACGTGTGTAATCCTTTGCGATTTTATGTATTTTCGCGCGGTGATGCATCGGGAAAAATACCGGCAAAAGAAGAAATGAAAAAATTAAACAAAAACACAAGAGCGGGATGGAAAGAAAGAGAAACGCGCAGAACGAAGAACTCGGCGTCGTGTATTTCATTTCTACGATTGCAGATTACGGCGCGATGGACCTATTTTTTTAAATTACGATGCACCATATATCGGCCGCCACGTGACAACCTGGCAAGGCTAGGCGATAAATTGTTTTAAAACCCGTTGCGCATTTGTAATGAATATCCGCGTGTGGTTTCTCTCTCGCAAACGTTCCTTCTAGTCCTTCTAGTCTGCATGCAGTGACACAAAAAAAAAAGGGAGAAAAGAAAAAATAAAAGCGTTTCGAACAGAGCATGATTCTCATTTCGAGTCTACGAGTCCAGTTATCCGCGAGCACACGAGAAATCGCAAGTCTGTGTAAAATAAATAAACGGGAAAAGCGAAGTGTATTTCGCGTCTCTCTTTAGCAGTCGATTGTATAGCGAATTCTACTTGTCTACGTCAACACAAAGGGAGCAGCAAAACGCCAACCAAGAGTTACTTAACCCCCTCGACAGTGCAGTCGGTGCAGTTTAAAGACCCCCGGTCACTGTATCGCGGAGTAACCGTTGAAACTTTCCTCTCTGGAATTATCGCAAGTATTTCACCTGAAGGAGTAAGATATACACGCCCCATTGTGTTCTGTTCCACGCTCGGAATTTAAGCATTTAGATAAAGATAGCGCGATTTATTATTCCGGGCCAAAGTTGACTCGTCCTTAATCGCGTCGAGTGGCGCGCGCGTTGTTATCTCGATTGCTTTTATTACACGGTCTCGCGCTCTCTTTCGGAATTTTACACTCAAGTCTGTACAGTCGAATGGCGTAAAGAATTGATCAGGATTTTATTCAACGTGCACCACATTCGATTCGCGTTAAAATTAGCACGACATCCTCACGTGCTTCAGGTCGCGAAATTACAACATTAAGTGCATAATAAACTGAGTATAATAGTTTCGACCTGTTTCGATTGCCCGGGGCGATGAGTGTTATCTCGATGGCGACGTTGCGTGTTGTCTTGACGAAGCACGTAGCTTAAGAGATGCTTTATAATTATTGTAAACCTTCGGCCGCTTCCGCTCGCGATGTAATTTCTGTTATCAGTTTAAATAGTCCGCGCGAGGTAACGCCTAAATGACATTCGGAAATAATGAAAAATGCAACAAGAAAATGACGAGAGCAGTCGATAAGAAAATTAACTGCCGACACAAGCTTCTCGTAGTAGTATAATTGAAAGATATTTCGAAGAGATTTAATTTTTAATCGTATATAACTTAGCACAAACGCATGTTCGAGATTTTGCAAATCCGCTATTTATCACGAACAGCACGCGTGTTCCAAAGTCAGTTTCGATTAACTTTGTTAGAGAAATCGTGCCTGTAACGCTATCAATTGTGAAATTTAATGTCATATTTGTGATAATAGATGTTCAAAACGATAACGACATTGAATAATCAGCAGCGCTGGGTAGAAACTGAAATATTCAAATATTATATGTGCATATCAATCATATGTTTGAAAGTGGAAGTGATATTATTAAAATTTATGCACAATAACACTTCGGCGCAAATATATATATATATATATATGTTTGTGTGTGTGTGTTTTACAAATTATTGATTAATCGCCGTCTGCGAAGTCTGTGTCGAAAATATTTAGAACTGGTTTTATCTAAAATTAGACTTAAAAGCAATTCTATGAAATATTCAATCTACATCAGTTATCACTTTGATGTGATTTTCTTTGCAATCGAGTTGCAACTTAAAACAGACTCTGAATACATTGTAAAAAATCTTCCAACAAATATTAAAAAAAAAAAAAAAAACTCTCGCATAAGCAACAAAGAACGGGCTCATTTGTTAATATTCTCGGCGTGGCGAGCGTTTTTCTTGCCCTTTTTCGCTGGGATAACCGCGAAAGATATATTTCGAAAGAAAATATTTTCCCGTTCCGCGCGTATCTCTCATCCATAAAAGTTTACGTCGACGTGCGAACGAACTAACTCGCCCTATTACGGCCGAGATTTTACGGCATTCTTTAAACTGGCTGTCGCAGATCTCGCAATGGCATCAGACGTAATTTTTATTATCGATGCTACGACTTCCGTAAAGTAGAGACAGCGCATCTTCCGGGATACCGCTTTGCTTCACCAGCTAAAATGGAAGTGGAAGTGCAATCGGTCGAAACGTACATCTAGCCATTATTTAAGCTCTATTTAAGCAAATCGATATCCAACCAAGCGTGCGCGCGAGAGAGCGCGATATCATACAAGAGTTATTTATGTATCTGCATAATCCCCGCATAAATACTTCCGATATTACATCGCACGTAGCTCTTTTCAATGCTGCTTTTTTTCTATTTACTTTTTGCCATGTCATTAAACCTGTTTGTACATTGCAATGTGTGTATCGTATGATATTCACGAACAACATTACACTACAAGATTTTTATTGAGAAAATTATATCATAATGTCACATCGTATTAAACATATTGTTCCACTTGTAACTAGTCGTTTCGCCGTGCTGTTCTCTTTTTGTCCGGTTGGAAAATTAGATCCAAAGTTTCCGCGGACGTGAGTATAAACCGCGGACTCGCGCGGAAAAATTTCGCGAAACGCGATAGCGAGGAAACAAACACACCCGCCGTCGCGCGGCTGTTCTCACCCTTCACATGCCAGTTTCCGCAAAGAAACTCTATATATAATCTTCTTTCCTTGTACTTTTCTCACCTTTCCGGAGAGCGCGAGTTTATCGCAGTCGCGGAGTTTTCTTTAGAAGCCGTATGTACGTACTAAGTGCGGGGACTTTGGAGTATCGCGTTTTATTCCGTATCTACGCTCTTTTAACAAATCGAAATATCGCGCTCTCTCTCGCGTTTCAATGTGGCGCGTTTTATACAGCAAATTCTCGCGAAAAATAAAGAATACAGTGAAATACAATTTTTTTATTAAAAAAAATAAATAAATAAATAAACTTACGAAAGAGAATGATCTCGGCAAAGTATTAACTGCCGCGAGGATGATTACGATGGAGTAAAATACATTTAAGCACATCGAAGAACTTCCGTATGAAATAATGCCGCTTAAGTTAGGTTGACTACATTAGGAAATACAAGACAGAATAATTTGCTCGGCGAGTGGAATCTCATGAAAACGTTTAAGGAAACGCGAAACTTCGAACGAAATAACAGCATTGTGTGACAGCATTTCAAATTGCGATATAACATTGGTTTATTTACTCAAACACGTCGTGCGCTTTACACCCTGCGGTATATTAAAAATTTTTTAAGTATTATTGTTTTATTTTTTAAATGTTTCATTTTGTAATAGAAATTAATATTTAAAAACGATCGCACATTTATTTATTGCGTGTGGATTGTTCTCCATTGTAAATACGCGATCGAGGATGACCAATATTACCTATATTTGTCATAAAAACAGTTAATTTATCAATTTATTGTTCTCCACTTTTTGAAATCCAATCCATGGAACGTAAATTCAAGCGCAATACGCGTTTCTTTGATTTAATTTTTGTTTATATATATATATATATTATGTATACATATTATATCAATTAACACAATAGCTTGTGTGTTTTAAACACATTTTTCCATAAAATGCACTAGATAAAATGACTACGTAGTCACAATGCAATTTAAAATTGCGAAAGAAATATAAAACTGTTTTATAAAAAAAATAAAAAATAAAAAAACTAAATTCTGTACTCTTGCGTTTGACGAAAATCGATAAATGTTATTACGCGACTAACTTGTCGAAGTTTACATTTTAATGAAAATATTACATAACAAATATATACTTTTCAGATTGTCAGGTGTATATTCACGTGAGAAAGCACACAACCGACATTTGATATCAAAGATGCGTCTCTCGACGTCGATCTGTCTCATCGCGGTTTGTATCCTGGTTCATTCGACGGTCGGCATTCAAGAAATGGTCAGCAGGGACTTCGTCTACTTTCCGGAACAGGTGGATTACATCAAACTCGCTGCAAAGTGCAAAGATAACATGATACTATGGCCAGGTAACCGTCAATGCTACAAGGAAGGCGAACAAGGTCCCTGCAACGTCGGTCGAGTACTGGTTTTCGACCGTCGGTTACTGAAACCGTATTGCAAAGATCTGTTTTAGAAATCTCTACTATACAATAACACAATAATAAACATGACCAACCGGTGGTAATAATTTAAACTCTTACGGTAGATGACGATAGCGACTGTAAATCTCCCGGGCGTAGAACATACATTCAGAAAAAAAAGAAAAAAAAAACATGTGTTCCGTTTGAGGCTCAGTTCTCTTTCTGATGCAGATAAAAATATTTGTCTTAAGTGTGGAACGCGCGGAAATTTCCATAATGCCAGTAGTGTACTCGCTGGCTGTGTATTTAATGTAAGCAGTTGCATTTCATGAAAATAATACAAGATGTGTAATGTAAAAACAAACTGCGTCACGCACTCTGCATTATGGAAATGTGCATTTTCCGTAAGAATTCCGTAATTTATTCAAAACGGGAGAGAATAGCTCAAATCAAAACTTAGTCTGACTAATAATGCGCGAGATAGTATAAGTAAAAACATTTAGCTAAAAATATTTCACGTGTATATGACACACACGTATATGTACCTATTTTTTATCTGATAAAATTTTGCTCTCTTTCTACATATTTATAAATTATACTCTACTCATTCTGTCTCAGTAGTTTCTTAGCTACTTACGTGATTATTTTTCAAATTAGTCAATCATGCAAAAAAAATCTCTTATTTAACCTTTAGAGGACGGGGGTGGTCGAAATAACTAATCCGATAAAATTATACATACATTTCAGGTAAATTAAAAGGTCGATTTGAACCAAAATTTTCCCGTCCTTTAAAGGTTAATAAATAACACGTATTTTATTATTTAGTATTATTTTATTAGGTTTTTATATTCTATTTAATATTTTGCTAAACTAGATTATCGCGATTTAGTTATTTTTTACACGTATATAATTTTGTAACTATTCTTTATGAATTACTTGAATTTGTATTTAAAATAAAGAAACAGATTGCAAATATTTATATTCAAAGTATTCTTATTTCTTTATATCGCTTAGTCCTTAGTTTATATATTTGTCATAGAAACACGTTCCTCTTGACTACATTTGCATTGCCATTGTTATCATTAAAAGTACGAAAGCAAGCAAATAAAACTAAAAGTAATATAACATCAAATTCTCCAAATATGTTCGTCTAAATCACCGATGTGCATACAAGTGCACGCGTATGAATTGTAGATAAACTGAAAATGCTTTCTGACGGTTTTAAATATGAAATAAAATAAAAATATCACGATCCGCGCCGGGAGCGAACCGCGGATGCTTATCGAAGAGCGCGCGCGTATACATACACACTATTATACATATATATTATTTATTAATCGATCGTGACTCGATGCTCAGGGAAGTGGATAAAATAACCCTCATACCTCGTTACCTTGGAACCCGGAGGGCGCTCTCTCCCTCTCCTTCTCCCTTTCTCTCTCTCTCTCTCTCTTTCTCTCTCGATCTCTCTGCTCGTCCCCATGCAATATCTCAAGCCCCAATGTGACATCGATTCGCAATTTGGTGCGGCGGTTGACAATATGGAGAGACGAGAAATGATTTGGAGAGCTACGAATGCTGGCCATGGAGCGGTCGTTTCGAGATATCTCGCGGTTCCCGCTCTCCTTCTGCTCTCCACCTCTCTCTCTATGTACTTGATACGTGCGCGGGGTAACAAGCGTTGCGAGATGTTTTCGATTAACCTCATTTTAAGAATGACTGTCGTTCTTTACCATCGGATGGAGGACCCGATAGCCTCGTCGCGTTTTCCATCTTTATTCCCCCGGTAGGCGTGCAAACAGGCCATGATCGGGTTCTCCTTCACCCTCTCCTCCTCCCCCATCTGCATCGTATTGGAAAACTCCGAAGAATATAGAATATTCCGAGAAATATATAAATAGATCGAAAGATTTTTTCATTAACCGGTTTTTTTTTAATTAACTTACGACACCGTTTTTCGCTTTTAATCTCTTGTAAATCCGACAGTTGCAAACATCTGACGACCTAACGGAAAGAAAATTGACGATGTTTAATATTTCAGTAAAAAATATTATCGAGGTTCTTGTCACACGGAAACAATTATTGCTTGCAATATTACTTACGCGTACGTCAACTGAACGCCTTCATGTACAGAGAGATATGCGACTCTTTTTTATAATACTTTTAATTATTACTCGAAAGTATTAAATAAATGATGCAAACCGTAGCACCACATTTCTTCGTCGAATTTACAATATCACGCAGTTTATTTATACTTCCGACCACATGATTTTGTGTTTTAGCAAAATTGAGTTTTCCGCGGACGCGCGCGCTTATTGATACATCTATTAAAACTACATGTTTCATATTTTAGTTCGAATGTGTTTAGTCAATTAGAAAAGACATGTGATAAAAAAAAACAAAGGCGCATCTCAAAAAAGACATTTCGCTTTGTTCGAAACATTCGGTTCATCTTATTGCACAGCGATACGTAATTTAATTTTTCCACCGCCACACTATTCTTATCATCGTTTTAACGTTCTTTTTTCCACGTTCGCTTTTTTCCAACTGATAACAGATTCTCCTTCGCGGCGGGAAAATATCGCCATTACGAAGCGCGGCGATTAAGGCGCGTTTCAGAGCGTCGCAATTCCAATTTCTTCGCCGTTCGCGTTGCCGTGTATTCATCATTTCAATTCCGTTCCGCCCGACTCGAAGTTTGCGCGCGCGGGAAATTCGTTCTCTCGGCCGTGAATAAAATCGAGCGCGCGGATACGTCGTTGCGCGCCCAGCCCTGTGTAACTTGTACGATCAAGATGCGGCGTGGTGTAACAGCCTCGCGGAAGCGAGTTCGTTCTTTCTCCCGTGTTCTCGCGTTTCGTAATTCGTTATCGCTGTACAGAATCTCGCTACCTTGGATTTTTTTTTTTTTAAATCCGATGAACGAGTAGCGATATTCGCTTCTCCGCGAGGATATCGTAATCCAGGACGTTGCATTTGGCCGAATAAGCAGCGATGTTTAAAATTAAATTAACGGGAAAAGTAGCGAGAGATGCGCGTGCGAACAGACGAGAAAAATAAAATTTGTAAGCCACGAGTTACCAGCCATAAGTTACGTGTCACGTGATTCGCTTTTCATATTCTCGCTTTAAATTCCAACGACAATTACGTCGCGTTCAACTCGTTTATTGTGTGACAGGTTCACAGTTACGCGCTTGTTAATATTTTATGTACGATGAATAAACAGATTGGTAACAGATTAGTAGAATGATTGATAGATTCTATCAAAAAAAAAAAGAAATGACACAAATTTACATATTCGTTGATACGAGACAAAAGAAAGACAATAACTTCATTTTTATTCGGTGTAATTTTATTTTTAGCGATTCGATTCTTCTCTTTAATTAAAATCAATTTAGTCTATTTTTAGTCCGTTTCGAAATATAAGACGACCTAATGACATTTTATACGTGCGAGAATGTCACTAAAGTTCAAACGATTTCTAAAACCAAGTAGAATGACACGCGGAAGATATAAATACAATCGAAATTCAAAGCTACGCGCTATCGTATGCGATAAACGGCGGCGTCTCACAAAGCGTGCCTGAATCTCTTGGACGAGAGAACGGCTTAAATGTATATTCCAAGTAAACTCCATAAGAGGGTTAACAACGCTAATATAGCGACCTGAATACGTGCCTTAGACCATAAACTATAATGCTTAAGTCTGTCTAATCGTTTCCACCGAGCGGTTAATCTCTCAGCGATGCGGTCGCGACCAAAATCGCTATTTACTATTTAAAATAATACTTGAGTGTTCGTTATTACATTTAACATTGCGCTTATACACACAAAAAAAAAAATCTTTGACTTTCCTGCGGATTGCAGCTTGTGTTTTATTTACACGTTTTATTGCGTGTCGTCATGTCGCCCGTTTAAGTTTTCGCGAAAAAAAAAGAGCGTAATCTCGTTTCATCGCGTTTTTATTTTTCAAACGACACACTGCATTCTGATAATACTTTGGTCTACTTTTTTAATTCTTAAGTGTCGCGATATGTAAACTCTCAACCGAGATGGGGGACTGTTCTCTAACGCGGTCGTCGGCGGAAAAGAGGCGCCTGCCTAGGGGACAATTTTAACTTTCTCGTGCCTATAGTTCCCGTATCCATAATTCCAACTTTATTCCTTGAACTTCCAACTCTCTCTCTCTCTTTTGCAGTATTCCGGATTTGTTACTCGGGACTCGGTTACCGGGACCCCCGAACTCGGGGGTTAAGAACCGGGGTAACGAGGTATGTTAGAACCTTTCTTAAGAAATACCTCCAAAGGCTTCCCGATACTTCTTATTTCGAATTTGCATCTATTAACTTTACTCTATCCATGTCCAATTTGCGTTAACATTTACATAACTACGGGACTTGTTAAAGAAACGACGCAAGTTTAAATGCTATGTAGAACGGCGATCTAAATATCGCGGCGTCTTTTATATATATTTCGCTCACAACCACACAAGTGTAACATCAAACTGCATTTATTTCTAGTAAATTCGCAATATATTTGTGTCTTGAATTTACGCCGTCGTTCTGTACGATTGAAAAAAAAAATCAAGCAGCGCAAATTAAATGTAGAACGTTAATTATCATCGAGAACGAAATCACAATATTCAATTCTTCTCCCGATAAAATCGGAAAACTTATCAAAATCTACCGGTTTGCGAGAATTTTGAGACACGACGTCTACCGATAATTAAATTCTGTCTGTCAGACGACATCGTATCTCCAGAAATACCAGAAATATTTCGTTGCGCTCGGGATCTTGTCGACGCTTATAGTGTACGAAAATAGATGATGATCGGAGAAGATATAGAGATATGAGCGAATAGAAAGAGAATGAGACTCGAGAGGGAGAAGAAGATCGCTCTTGTCGATCTTCAGCGCGCTCACACACACATTTCTGGCATCATATCCTTATTCTCTCATACCATCTCTCTCTTTCTCTCTCTCTCTCCGCGCCATCGAAGACACCTTATGGTAGTTTCTTGCCGCAAACACGAGGCGTCGTCGTCGTCGTTGGAACGTAAAAAGCGGCTCGACGACGGTCGACGTGACAAACGATCGCGGACGAGCGGTTCCTTCTCCCTTGCAAACCGTTACAGCGACCTTAAGCATCGCCGTTGCAAAGATATACCTCGATTTGAGGTATGGATTGAGAGTGACGCGCCGGCACGTTGGATTCCGCATTCCGGGTTTTGCATTTGTAACCTGTCTCCCGGAAGAAACGTGAGTCAGCACATGGACCAAAGGAAGCTGAATAAAAATTTAAATTTCCGGTTGGCAATCATTTTGATCTATCATTTTCAGCGTAAATTTGTTTATGCGAGTTTTTTTTATACTGCAGGCTTATTATAATTTCTGCGAACTGTTCTCTGAAGTGTAATATCTGCACGAAGTTACACGAATTAATCATAAAAGAAAAAGGTACTATTTTTTTAAAAGAATTTATTATTTATCTAAAGTAAATTGTAAATACTTTAAAAGTAAATAAATTCTTTCTAAATTGCTAAATTTATGTATATGCAATGAATAAACCGAATGTAGTCTACACTTACTATTTTAGTATTTTCCACTTATGCATTTTATCAAAATCATCTGTAATTCGCGACATATAGAGATGTCTCGGAACAGATGGATAATTCGATTAAGTGCAGCGGAATTCCGTTCCTATGACAACCACGTAAATCGATGAATTGATTGACCTTAATGTTATTATGCAACGTCGCTTTATGTACGAAGAATATAATTACGCCATAATCACTTAATGTAAAGTGAATTCGAGTACACATAATATAATGATACAATGAAAGAGAAGAGCTTTTATTCTATATATTAACAATTGAATTATTCTACTAATGTAAAATTATCTTATTGCGTGCTATTATTTTGCCGAGGGTTTTGTTCTCCTGAGACAAGACCACGAGAAAATAAGCTCGATGCTTGAGAAATGCAATTTGGAACAACTGCTTAAAAATTAATACAAATTAATTTACCTTTGTGCACTGCTTTGCGTAATATTTGTTAATTTTCTCGCTTTAGAAATTTTTAAAATTATTCTTGTATTTTTTTTACATCAAGGTTCAAATAATAGACAGCGCAATCGCGCGCTCGCGTAAAAATTAAATGAAAGCGTTATATTATACAGAGAAGAAAACTTTCATACGAAAAAGTTTTTTATAAAAATGACATATGAAAATACCGCGTATAAAATATAAATACGGCGAAAACAAGTCGAAAGCCGTTTTCAGCTCACAACCGCAACGCGTCAAGTAGTTGTTACCTGGCTACAAAAGCGCCGTCGGTACTGTGCGTTGTCGTTTTTTGTCCTTTTCTCTGTGTACGTTTCTCTCTCTCCTGTTATTGTAATATCATCAGTTAAAACTGCTGAAAGTTCAGGTTAACGACCGCGTGTTTACCGTCGATTTTCCAGATTTTCAACAATAGCTTGTATATATCCTAATATTTTTACATATAATATGTACGCTTTAAATTCGCACAAGATGGAATTTTTAAAAATTCGGGTTTTTAAGGTAATTCTCTTCCAACTGTTTCACAACACATCTCGAGAAGAAAAGTTCGTTCTAAATATTTCAACGTCTTCGAACTTTTCGTATTAGTTTCTCGTCGCCTCGCGCGACACACGTTTCATAATTTCATATTTTATAAATGTCCGCGGATATCGACGCGGACGCGTTTCGCCAGCAGGTGTTTCTACGTTTTCGGCGAGAGATGGATCGCGTCAGTAGGAATAATCGGCCGTGTCACATACTCATGTGCCTTTTCCTAAATACATTTCAATATTTGGATAGAAGATAACTTCTTCTTCTTCGTGAGCGCGCGTCTTACGTGCGGCTCCCGCGAAAGCGTCAACGTTAGAAGGGACAGAAGAGAGTGAGGGCGAACGGCAAAAGGTAGAAGAGCGACAGACGCTGCAATATTCTTGGCTCGCATTGTACGTGTCCCATAAGTTGGCAGGCGAGCTCCCTCTCAGCGACAGCTTGACAGAACATACGCTCTTTCCCGCTCGAATCGTTTCGTCCCCGCACTTTATCCCTCTCTCGCTCCCACGCATGCTTCCTACAAGACCTTCCCCACTTCGTCCTCTTTTCGTTTCCGTTTATCTTTCTCTCTCTTTCTCTCTTTCCTCGTTTCCGAAAATAAAAGTTTATAAGCTAACGCGCGCATGTGTATATATATATATATATATATATATGTGTGTGTGTAGATGGAACTCGAGCGTGGATACGCCGCTCTTCGGGCGCGGAAAGCAGAAATGTCGGTAGGATAGCGAACGGAACGGCGGAAAGATTGGCAGTGGTGGTGTGCGGCGGGAGAGAGAAACGGGAGAGAAGGGATGGAAACGGAAGCGGGAAAACGTTGGCGACACGCAGAAGAGAAAACGCGGCGGGCAAAGAGCGGGAGAACGAGAAAAGTGGAGACCACGTGCAGAAATAACGTTCGTGTTTTTGATTTGAGGCACGTAACCGAACCACATTGAAATCAGATAGGGGCGCGAGAGAGGACGCTAAACTGGCTCCAAGGCTACGGGAAAGCTTGCTACGGGAATACCTAAACCTCACGGGGAGGGTAGAAGGTTGTAGGACGGCGTCAGGCGCTCCGGAGGAGGAGAGGCGAGATCGCGCGACGGAAAAAGCGCGACAGCGCGCGCGGAGGTGTGCGGCGCGAGAGAGACGTTGCCCGCGGGGGTGTAAAGGGTGGCGAGGCGCCTTACAACGGGTGAAACGTGCCACTTTCTTGGATTTTCGAATAAATCGACACGGCGCTCTCGCTCTCTCCGAGTGCACGCCGCTCGACTATAACGTCGAGTCTACACTTTGACTCAGACCTTCTCCAACCCCCTCGAGATCCGCGTTTCGTAATCCGGATCGGCCTGATCCTTCCCCGTTTTTGCAAAACGTTACCGGGGAAAATTCGGCATCGCGCACCCAATAAAAGGTTCATATTTTCCGAAGAAATCACGAGCATCTGACGTTTGAACTTGTACATTCCTCGCACGAGCGCATTTCCTTCTTGAATTTACAAACGTTAAAATGATCGACACGCGACTTTATAGAAGAAAAAAAAAACTAATTACTGTACTGAAAAGTAGTATTTTTAAAATTTAAATATAAATAAGTTCTGGAATATACAATCAAATTTATAATAAAGATGAAAAATGCCTTCAAAAGTTTATCCGGATGTTTGTATTTTTGTCATCAAATCGATAGTATTTTATAAATTGCATATTTGATAAATAGTACTTGATAAATAGTATTTGATAAATTTTAATAATTTATGTAACGTTCTATATTTCACTCTTTTCGCGAAATGTTCAGTACATCTTAAATACGAGCATTCCGAGAGATATTCTAGTTCGATAAATCCCATCCGTGCGAGCGTTGTTGAACGCGCGTTCCATCTTGCTAACATTTTCACCGATGACCGACATATTCCGGTAGCATCGCGCTGCTCGTCGCCCGCGGTTTGGTAATGGATCGCCAATCCGCGCGACATTTCGATCATTGAGCAAGCGTGTAACGGGCAATGATGTATTATTTAGCCATCATTACACGCATATACGCGCATACTCGCGCGTATATGAAAGCGCGTGCAGCGCACACACGCATATACGCGTAGATCCCGACAGCATTGATCGAACGACCAGTGCAGCAGTAATATTGGCGGAAACACTCAGTTTGCTGCTAGCCGTGCAGATAATTAGGCAGAAATACAGCGCTGTTATCGGAGGAAAAGAGAGCTAACAGCTACGTGTTGTGTATGTGCACGATAATGAAATAAATGTTAATAAATATGCCGACCGCTACATCGCGAGCAGTGTGGTGACGCAGAGATACCGCGAAAAGATACGACTGTTCTCCGAAAGTTTTCGCGGACTTATCTGCGAAACGCATCGGTTCTGAACGAAACTCCGAGCAATGTGTCTGCCGACGAAGAAAATGACAAATTTCGTCGCGATTAAAACTTTAAACTTGCTAGCGCGAATTTATTTGAATTTTCGGTTAAAAAAAAAAAAAAAAATCACACGCGCAGAAAAATATATTCATAAATATGAAACTTCACGGAGAACGCGTTGCGCGAAATAGCTGTGAAATTGTTGAGAAGTTTCTACGATTTTGCATTTTTCATCGTTTGATTGCGTAATTTAAAAAGAGAGAATATAGGAAAAGAGAGAGTACGTATCTCCGTATAAATATGACAGATGAGACATCGATTATGAAATTTTTTAATCAGAAACGAACCGAGAAGACGAACAGACGGACAACGCACATAGCAATGATAACACGATATTTGATGTCACCGTTTGCAGAGAGAACTGATAAATTGAAAATCATGTTAATTTGCAGAAAAATAACCGTCATTCGGTATTTCAAATCGGAGTCTATCTCTGAGCTGCCACAACATTTACGCATCATGCCGTGTTTTCTTCGCAAGAGAAATTGACACAATCTCTTTCTTTGAAGAGACTGTGTCTATATAACTTCGACCGTAATCTAGAAACCGCGAAGTAAAAGATAAACATCAACTTCTTAGCTTCTTCATTACGTTGCATCTACAATCTGCGGAGAAAGCTTTTATATATAAAATTTATCGTCCAATTTGATTTCCTCTCTAAATAAAACTGCAATATCCATCATGAAAAGAATATTATTATTTATTACGTAGTTTACGATTTGAAAAATCGTATACTCTGTGACATAAAGAAGAATCTTCTACATCTTTGAGACAGAAGTAACAGATTCTTTTAATTTTTTATAATACATGCGCCGTTTTTTCTTCTATAGAAATCAATTTAATTTATATATTGTATAAATTAAAATTCTAATTAAATTAAATTAATATTACATTGATATTAATTATACTATTGAATTTTTTTCGCGCGCGCGAAATCAATATCTCTCAATTACAATTGTCGGCTTGTAGCGTTCGTTACTATTATATATAACATATAAATATATATATATATATATATCACGATTAAATCTATTGATGTATCAAGAAGTAATAAACGTCAAAAATATACGTGCTCTTTATCGGCGATTCAATCGCGAGCTTTATCCCGCTGTCATCGCTGGAAGAAACGACGACGACGCGCTAAAATCCACCGCTGAAAAGTCGCTGTAATCGGCGCAACACACAATATATGTTTTATACATCTTTTTAAGTATTTTTCTCCCGCGACCGATCGTATCGTAAACTTCTGTTAACCAGCTGCGCTTTTCTCCTCCTCGCATACGTTATCCGTTCTTTCTCCCTTTTTCGTCATCCCTGCCGCACCATCCCCGGTCGTATCTTCGAGCCGTGAGTCGCGCCATATTTCAAATGTCATATTAGCAGAGACCATGCGTCTTCCGCGAGTAAAATGTCTATGCCGCCAACGCCGCCGCCGCCGCCAGCTGGTTTCGCTGCTACTACATCACACGACGCTCGGTCCCTCTTGGCGAGATGGTGCGGTATCGTGTCATCTTCGCCGGCTCGCCACCAATTACACATTAATGCGGGACGTCGCGTTATCCGTGAGAAGGTGCACGAGACGGAAGTAATGGGATGCGAACGAGGAACGGGGGAGAAAGGAGGTTGGTCATAGGCTCCGGAGTATCCTTCGGGAATACGCCCTCTTCTCTTTCCGGGAGTGTATGGTAGTCAATTAACCTAGTTTCACTTGACGCAACGGGGTTCGATCAACGCTATACCCCGCTCGAGAAGATGGGAAACTATTTTGCGCCGGGTTTTTCGCCGATTGCACACGCACACACATACACACACACACACACACACGCGTCTCTTACACACTCACACACATCGATTGTTGTGCACAATTTTCAGATTGAATGTTTCACGGAGCGCACAACGGCGCGCGCCGAAAGATGAATGTTATTTCAGCTATTTTCAATATCGATTGGACGTAACGTATAACCGAAAAGATGATTCGCGATGTTGTCACGAGGAACAAACTTTTCCGCAAAAGCAACGCGATTATACAAAAATATGATATCTCGTTACATTATAATTGCCAAATTTTTGTAACACAGTTAAAACGTAGCTTAAATCAGCTGCGCTGGCAGTCTTTCGAAAAGAAATAATGCTCTCGAAAAGCGACACGCATCTGAAAGTATCAAACTCATAAATCCCGAGCGCTTTATTAAGATCCGGATCCACGGGAAATGTGTGTACAGATAAAAACCAAGCTCGTATCGTCCCGGCTTCTTTCTCGCGTAATTACGTCGAGACATTAATATTATTAAGCAGTATACACACATATCGCGAATACATGTGCGCAAAGAGAACGTAGCGCCTCCGGAGAGTATCGGGGGAGGAACGTGTGTCGGAGGAGGGTGGTGGTTAGGTGCTTTCCTCGCAGTAAATATTGTAACATCTGGCGCGACTCATACGAGTTCGAGTCACGCCTCCGGCCTTCTACATTTCATTTCACTTCTTAGATACTTCACTGAAATACTGTCGAGGATCCACTGGCTGCTTTCTCGGCGCGTGGACCGGCGGCGGTAATGCTTTAGAAAGGGATGTGAGGCAAAGGGGAAGAAATGTGTACGCCGCATTTGTTCCGGCAGCTTCCTCCGGATTTGCACGGCCGGTGCCTCTCTTCGTGTGTCGCACGACGTTGTGGCCGCGCGCAACGAGTTGTTTTCTCCTCTTCGAGAAACTGATATTTATACCATCCGCCGGAAAATATAAGACGCTTTTCCTTTGCAAGTCCCCACGGATATTTTCTGTCTTGCCCAGCGGAATATTCACTTGATGACATTATTCTTTATCGGATGCAATCTGACGGATTGTAAAATGATTCCCGTTGTTCTCGAAACGAGACGAGCGACCAAGATTCACGAAGCTGTGACGTATCGATGACGTCTTACGCGATTTTCCTTCGGCGCTAACAGGTTTTTGCCGACACAACGGCGTTCCGTAAATAAAAATGCGGAAATAATAACAATCGCGTGATGCAACCGAGATACGAATCGACGCAGGTAACGAATGACTCGCGAGAACGGCGCGAAACAAATCGTATCTCATCCGAGCATTGGACATATTTCATCTCGCGCAAAGTTTAATTCGCTCGAATCCTGCATTTGACAAGCAGCACGAGTCATTCAAGTGCATGCAGCGGTGATTGATTGCGCGATAGAGAAACACGCGCGTTATTTATTTATGCGTGCGCTTTTCGCGGGATTGTCACCGGGCGATTAAATGAAATCCGAACTATATTCTCTGCGAATCGCTTCGACTTTTTTCCCTTCAATCATACAAAAAAATAGAAAGAAAGAAAGAGAGAGAGAGAGAGAGAGAAAGAAAAAGAGAAGTCGCGTCGATTCGCAGCGTAGAAGAGCAAACGGTTGCTCGATTCGCGTCGTACTTTTTTGCGTTGCATCTGAATTTCACGCGTGAATGTTTTAACGGCGGTTTCCGGACGCTCCTGTTTACAATGGCAACCGATTTAATCAAACTGCGCGCGACCAAAGGCGTGCGTTTCGAGCGCAGCGCAAAAGCACGCTCCGCGCTGAGTTTTTTTTTACGGAATTAAGGTTTCGTTGACAGAGAGCTCCGTGTGTTATATTAAATTCATATTTTCGACGTGTTGACTCGGCTGCGAGGCGCGAATCGGCACGCGATGAAGAGACACGCATTGTTTATGCAGGCGCGATTGAAATTTCGCCGATTAAAAATCATGCTATCCAATAAAGTGATACTTTTTCGCGTCGCATTTTTCAATTACGCGTTTGCACGCGCGATAATTTCAATTTTCCGCGAGTTTTCCGCGATAATAATTTAACGCGATCTTTTATTTACCGCTATAACGAGATGCACACTACGTGCGCGCAGAATGTGGTTTACGCGCGCCACGACAAATATTGCACAGAGACTTCAGTCTCCCTCAAAGAGAGAGACAGACGAGTCTGTTTCCCTACGCGATTATACGATTTCGCCTCGGCAGCGCGCGAAGAGGTTTTTAGTGAAAAGAACCAAAAAGCTAATGCAGACGGCTCTTTCAATAATTCATTAACCACTTGTTTCGTTAGCTACTTCTACGGGGAACCGTGTGGTAGACTCCCTGAAAAGTGCTTTAATTTCCTCCGTCGACTTAAAACTTTAAGGCGCTCTCGCCGTTAAGTGACACGCTTCATGGAAATACAACAGCGCGCAGAATTGCCGTGAAACGTCTCAGACGTTTCGATTTCAAACTGCGGGAACTTTTTGCGCTTTTAATCCGCAAAAGTCGCTTAAAATAACGGAACGTATATTGCCTCACTAAGATTACTTCACTATTTGTCATAAAATAATACAGAGATAATGAGGAAAGCGGTTGCGCAGAGAAGATCGAATGAGAGAAGAGAGAAGGAGACGAAAATCAACGAGCAATTATGTGAATAGAGAAATAATATACAATACGAATACGCAGTTATGCATGTTTTTTCTCTCAACTTTTAGTGTCATAATATTGAATATTTTGACACACGCAATACTATTAGATTATTGTTGCAATCGGGACGTCCCGCTCGGAGATAATTGGCGTCAAATCGAGAGAGTCTGAAAACGAGACCGAAAGCTCCCGACGTGATGCGGAAAGAGATTTACGTTCGCACGTGTAATCAAAGAGACCTCGAGAATTCGTACTTCGCGGTTGAAGACCCGACCGGGATCTGTATGCAATGTGCGTGTGTATAAATGCCGGATTACGAGACAGGAATTCGTGAGATAACTCGGTGCCGTCAGCCTCCCTAGTTCGTGCAGAACAGAATCGAGACCGAGGCTCCGTGTGCGTCTTCTACCTCGATACAGTTTTATCGCTGTCTCCTATCTATGCGAATGTGTTTTACACAGCCATTCGATGTATCGCTCGCATATACCACAAGGCACCGCACGAAAACAATAACACGTGATTGCAATAGTAGCTGAGGCCTAAAACGCGGAGAAATGTTTCCGAGACGATTTTTGAAGAGCGTCATTTCTCCTCGCAAAACGACAATTGTAAAACTTTATTCATGTCGAATAAAATTCTAGATCTGTCGAATATTAAAAAATATATATAAATTAGAATATAAAATAATCTCTCTCTCTCTCTCTTTTTTTCTCTCTATAGATGTAACATATTTTACATTAAAAGTAGAAATCCAAAAAGCGTTTTCCACATTATAAACAAAATTTCAAATACAATTTAATAAAGCAAGTGTTCAAGTATTAAAATTAAGCGTGACGTGAAATCGGATTTAGCAAATTTAACGACTTTCATATTGAAAGTTTAATTTATCAAGTAATTAATTATTATATATGCGAATATTGTTACGTTTCGCAGCACGATGTAAAATAAAGTGCCGAAATATAACTATATAACTTGCGTAACAAGTGTAGTAATAAAGTTTCTGCAATAACTTAGCGGGAAAAAATAAATTTAATTGTGGAAATGGTTTTTTTTGCATATGAACTAAACAAATATAATCCGAAAGTGGGCGCTCTCACGTGCAAACTAAAACTAGAAAGCTTCAGAGGATCATTAAGGTTGCAAACGTCATTAGACTTACTCTTTTCGGTCAATAATAGGTAACAAAAAATTTCGATCGTTTTTACCGCAAAAATGATTTAATTATGAAAAGAATATTTTTAACGAATCAAAGTTATGTGTGTGTATGTGTGTGTGTGCGTGCTTGATATCACTTAATAATTCATTGTTCATTTCAAATCGATCTCGAACGACATGGTTTTTTCATCCGCCTTATTTTATACATATATTTTTAAGGACATAACCTCTGCCCTATTTCCGAACATCCGCTTTCCGAACACACGCTGAATGGCCTGACTGCGCGGCGTGACTTGTGTCCGCGTTCACGTACGGGTTGTTCGTTAAAGAATTACAGGGTTTGTTCGTCGTTATTTCACGGAGGGCGCAATCTAAGCAGGCACGCCCCGCTCGCGGGATTTATTAGAATTAGAAATCTAATGCTGTGAGAGTGTATGTGCGTGTCTGCGTTGTATATTAACATTAACGGCGCGGAGTGTTACGAGCCATTTGTACCCGCGACGGGTGAGTTACATCAGAACGTGAGAAGCTTCCACGCGCGAATTATTAGCCTCATTATCGCGCAGTTTACAGGATTTCGCTGAACGGCAAAATCTGCGCGCTACTGTTTCGTAGTCTGTCTTCGAGAATAAGGACGACGCCAGTCGTCTGCTATATTGGTAATTTTAAACCGATTTAATTGCGAAGCGAATTTCATATTTCACTTTCGGCGCGCTTGTTTTATTGCTTACTACTGCGATATTAAGTGTACATTTAATGTAAATATAAATTGTTAATTTTTACACATGTGATATTGTTTATAATAAATATGTATAATTTCACACATATAAAACTTGTACTTTTTTTCTCTATTTTGTCAATTCCGTCAGTTATACAGAAGTTTACTATTGGTACAAGAAATACAGTCGAAAATCAGTTGATCTAAATGTGTATTCAGTAAAATGTGTTACTTTACGTCTACGTTGAAATAGAGAGAGAGAGAGCTATGTATGAGAATATATGCATGTATGCATACATGTATGCTAGATACATGCACTTCGCTTGTATGACGTAGTGAAATCCCATTTATATGCATAACAGTATAGCTTAATTTAATTAACTAGTGTCTAATGCAAACATATTCTTTAAGACACGCTAGATAGAGATAGCGTATTTCCAACATTAAAATTTAATTGGTCCTCGTGGGTTTAGTTTCTAAATATAAATTTGTGTGGTTTCTTGTGTTTACTTAATAAGAAATTATATTTAGACTATTGACATATATATGTACTCTTAAGAAAACGTTAGAATTCAAGAATTTGCACTGATAATTGTAATAATAATAAGAAAAAGAAATTAATGATATTCGGCTGCCTGTTAATGAATCAAATTATCGCTTCGCCAGTTGAGCGACAAAAAATTCTCAGGTCAACAACTGGCGCAATTTTTGTTGTACTTCATTTCGCAACTTACCGCGCGATATTTCGCGCCGTATTAATTCGCGGGCACCCGGAAAGCCACGTACGCCATCAAGGAAAATGAGCCACGAGTTGTCGAATTGATATTAAAATTAATGTTATAATAGTTGAAGGTTCCACGGCAAGAAACTTTCCGATTAATTCGGTAGATAACGCCCGCGGGTGCTTTCGCGGGACGTCGATGGCGGATAAGAGATAACATTGCTCGCGAACACGACGGCATCCAATTCGAACAATTCGGTTTTCCTTCGAGCTGGGACACGCGAAGAGAGTTTTCTCTCTCTCTCTAAACCGATATTTTTCCTCTTCGTTCTGTGTCCCTTTCGGACTGCTGCAGGCAGAAAGAAAGCGCGGGGAAGAGAGAACGAGAAAGAGAGAGACACGATTCAACGGGGAATTATCGGTACTTGATTGCGCTTAATCCGCGAAGTTTTCTCGTTTGACTTCCCCGTTTCGAACGCGCGGCTCCACCTCGTTGGCTGCCCGTCTCTCTTCTCTTCACGGCACACAGGTGATCCTCTAAACGAAAAACGCGCCGCTTAATGCCCGCCGGCAAAAGGAGAAAAATTCATATCAAACGCGCTAGAAGTCGAAGGCTGCTGAATCTCGGCGCTAACGATGCTCGTTCGATGGAATATGTTTGCTCACTTCCGTTGCGTCGGTCTCTCGCATCTTCATGTTCTCGCTCCTCTTCCGCACTTTCGGAGAGCGCCTTTTCTTCTTTTCTTCATTCTGACCGTATCTGCGTCCTGCATATTTTCCTCGCTTCTCTCTTTCTCTTTTCTTTCTTTCTTTCCTTCTTTCCCTTATTTCCAACGTTCTCCTCAGAGAAGAAACGTTGCCACACGCACGCCCGAGACTCGGAGACGTACATCTAACGGCTTATACTAATTCCGGCTGCCTTAACAGCTTGGCGAATTATTTCCATTCCGTTTCCCCCTGTTCCCGTGCATCTCTCTCACGTTATCAAAGCGTGTGCGCGCCGCGGCTACCCGTTTGCAAAGGCTGAGTTGCGGTTTCTGGCATTAATTTCGAGAACAATGAGCGATGCCTGACACACTCTTTTCGCGAAAGAGAGAGAGAGAGTATGTGGAATCAGGAGAGCAATGGGATTCCGAAAGGATCGCAGAAATTTGACTTTTTGTCTCCGTACTGCTGCAACGGAGATTTGAGCTAACAATATTACACGTTTGTATATGACATAAACCGGGTACCTTCATTGTTATATCCGATAAAATCCGGTTTTGTCAAGCTCAAAAAAAGAATCAGCTCGCAATTTTCGCATTTATTATTTTATGTGTGGACCGGTTTTATTTGCGTTGCACGCAAAAGCACGTAGGCATCGGACGGTAAAAGAGGCGGTTACCGAAAATGACGCAATTCGAGCAAATGCACAAATGAATGACGAATAAAAAGAAATTTATTAAATATTCTGATAATAAACTTTTTGCCGAATAATATTATTTTCGCGACTTGCTCGAAGAATTCTCTCGTTTTAAAAGTCGTCGCAATTGAACTCGCACGTGGAATTTTACTTCAACGAAAAAATTACACGAAACAAACAATCTGAAAAACAACACTTGATGTTGATCGAGTAATAAACGATATCAAATGAGGATGTCCGGCGACTCAATTGCTGCAGAATATCTTCGAGTGTCAGAATTCTTTCTGTGAGTAAAGATCAATATGTTATTTCACTCCGGTTATTCAATTTTATTTATCTCTCGACTTATTTATCTCTCTCTGTATGTTTGAAATACGATATAAATATATGCTTGTCGCAAGTGCAGTCGTCGCGCATTATAAACAAATCGGCGATAAACAAGAATAAAAATCGCCTAGTAATATAAGCGAGAACTGCGCCGTGTACAAGATTGCGCGCACAAGAAGCGAGATAAATACATGTAGGTGGGATAAAAGAGACGACATTGTACACGATATATTTGGAGATGCGCGCCCACCGACTCCCACTGCGTAACGAGATAGAATGAGGATGTCCGGGAAATCACAATTGTCCCTGTGACTGGTAAAGACACGAAAGAGACAGGCACGTGGAAGCTAGGACGCATGCGTGTCGTGTTGCTCCTGCTGGACTCCGTACGACAAGTCAGTCTGCATCTGGACTCCGGCTCGCGTGGGTTTTGTAACCAAGTGCGTGTACGTGAAGAAAGTTAAACGACAAAAATCACTCGAAACTAATCAGTATGACAATAATCACCACCATTCTTGTCACGTGGACCGCATGGATCTTCGTTACGCTGCATTCGTCCGAAGGTAAGTGATTCAAAGTACTTCGTCGAAAGTTCGTCGAAAAAACTACAAGAGTCTTTAATTCGCGCGAATACCACTTAAACTAGCGTCCGACTTGCAGCTGAAGAATTAGAGTCGCGCTTTTTCGGGGGAATAAAAAAAAAAAAAAAAAAAAGTCTCGAGAGTGCGCGCGACAAATTGTGTCTCGCGGATAACTTTAATGCATACTAAAGTATTTATTCGCAGTGTATGCAAACAAATGCACTCAGCAAAACACGTAAGAGAAGCGCGTCATCCAAACGCGAAGCTCTCTCTCTTCGTATATCATCCATTATGGTTATATCATAAATCTGACTTAACTCGACATGCCATTTTGCGAAACTTTCTTCATAAAGTCGTGCCACCATTTCAGTATTTTTTAATGCTTTTTATTGCGTTGTTCTAGTTTCTAGGTGTATTGCAGGAGATACTGAAGTTTATGCAATTTCTCTCACGAGTATTGTTGTTCTTCGGGAAGCGATATACGATTAAACTTTGCACACACACATTCGGTTCGCACAAATTTTTTCTTTACCTACAGAAGTGACGAACAAAAACAGAAAGTGTTCGCGATGTATTTTGAGACGCTATTAAGAAATAGTTTGCGAATGCGTGTGAAAAAATTTCACGATTTTTTTGGTTCATTTGACATAAATGTATTACAACATGTTTAAAATATCGAACGATAAAATATACTTATCACGTAAAAAACAGATACTGTAATACGTAAACAATAAACTAAAAATATAAGAGACACACAGAGAGAGAGAGAGCAAGAAGTTAAATGGCGATGCTTATTAACAGTCGCATAAACGCAGGTATAACGAGAAGCGAGGTGCTTTAGTAAATTTTCTGGCGTGCAAAAACGAAGACTTGAAATAACGATAAAACCGCGCGCACGATTAAATGAGAATTTGTGGAGTGCACATGGTGGCGTGACACAGAAGTATTATCCGCGAGGAAACGGAAAAAGTCTCGAATTTATGGAAGTGCTAATTGGTATTGTTAGCGGAACCGTAGCCGGGAATAATAGCAATCGCGCCGCGGAATGACGCAAAAAGATGCCAAGAATAGAAAGCAAGCCCGCTCGGACCGATGATTTATCAAATGAAAGACTTGAGGGTCGGCCATACCGACCTCCCCCGTTTTACATTTTTACAAACGGAACCGAGAACAATGCGGATGAGAAGAATAAGTAAATCGCGAGTAGTCCAGATCAATATTGTGTATACAACTGCGCACAGGTACCGGACGGTACGAAGCGGCGGATTTTAAGATGCACGAAGCACATGTTGGGGTTTACAGTAATTCTATATCTCTTGGCCCCGAACTGTCAAGAGAAGAATAATTCATGACCTTTAATTATAAAAGAGATGTGAAATTTGCAACAATATTTCGGAGTAATTTATTAATGAAATATCTCAAATTTCATGACCAACCGTAATTAATTACAGTAATTAGCGCAACATTTCCGAAATTTCACTTATTTTCCCATGAATATTACAGAAGCTGGAAAATTATTGATTGATCAGTGAATAATAATGATAGTATAATATTATTATTATTAGTACAGTGTATTACAGGATATTATAACGGTAATTATTTGACAATAGAGCACGTCAAATGCAGTTTGCTTTCCAATAATAGTATAAAACCATACAGAGACTGTCGACATAAATTGCGTGCTCGGTATCCGCGTTTCTCTGATGTTAAATAAGAGTCACTGAAAAAGAGAAAATTCTAGCAACAATAGTTGGAATTGTTGCAAGTGCGACAGAAGTGCCTCAAGTTCGCAGTTGAAAAAAAAAAACCTTAACGGAAAAAGTAAAATCAATGCGCTCGCGATTTTACGAAAAATAAAATGCGAGTTTGCCCGGAGAATAAAATCAAACGAATGTTTTTCACATTACACTCACACACACACACACACACACACACACACACACACACACACACACACACACACACACACACACACACACACACACAGAGACCGTGTCGGTAGATTCGAACTTTCAATCAGGAATATTACATACAATTGTGATTCCGTCTCATTATTCAGTAACTGCTAGCGGAGTAAAAATTAAGGTTCGACGAGGTCGGTGCTCCATCGATTCTTAGTATGGCCTTCGATTTCTCCGGGGAACGTTCTCCGAAAGGAGTCGATGACACGTGATCGACGAAGTGACAAGATGTAGAGCATCGACCACAGAAAGAAAACTGTCAAGCAAGCGAGAAGTTCGAACAATGTCAATTCGACGGACAGAAATAAATCACGAGTTTCTCATCGAAGAGAAACGATATTTTTGCATCTCAATTAAAATTGATACAAATGTATATTGATTTAGTGATAATTATTTACCAAGAGAAAGGTTTCTCGTTTTGTGCTGTTTAAAAAAAATAAAAATAAAAATAAAAAATAAAAAAAAAAAAGACGAACAAATAACATACGTTGTAACTTAGTTCTGGTGAATAATGAACAATATATTTGAGATATTTCGCGATGCACGCAGAATAATACGCACATTATTATCATTGAAACGATAAGCGTATTGTGCGCTAAATATAATGCGTTTTAAAGCAATATTTACGCGTGATAGATGATTTCGCGATGTCGTAATAAATGGAGGCGAAACTGGATATAAAATAAATCGCGTATTTAATATTTAGCAACCTATATTGTAAAGTGACTACGCGATATACGAAATCGTTTCGCGATAACTGTATCCGAACGGAAGGAAAAATATAAATGCGAAAACGTGATATTTTACGTCATAATTTCCATTAGGATGTTTATTCAAAATATTACGTTCGCATTAAGACAGTTAAAAGAGTAACAGATTTCGGAAATCACTTGTACAAAAGTGAATTGCATTCGAACGCGCGACTGAATTTTTTTTTTTTTTTTTTAAACAAACACATATACAAACATCGTTAACTCTCGCAAAATTCTAATCTTCTTATCACGACGCTCTATCTTGAATGTGTGTTTCCCGATACGCATAATGGATCGATGCGCTTAGAATTGGAAAATGTTCTTCTCCATTGACTCAAAACAAAGTCGATTGGAGTTTATGCGTTTTCATTGTCAGGCGCATTACACTCGTAATCAATCTTTTTACTTTTCGTTACGCGGAACGACGTGAACGTGTAATTACTCGAAAGGTTATATTGCTAAAAATAAATGAGAAGAAGAAGAGAAGTAGGAAAATTCTTCCGTCACATCGACAAGTAGCGAACGGTTTTGAGAAAAAAGACGTGTTCCAAACTTAATCCTGTACGACTAATTTTTGCGCGAAATAATATATTACTATGAAAATAGACTAAATGTTTACACACGCACGTGTGTTAAAAACTGTAGCAATTACCGTCTTTTCATGTAATTATCGCTGTCTTTCTATCGCAAAAAAAAGCACGCAGAGATTAATGAAAAATTCACGTTGCATCGTCAAGAAAGAAAGAAAGAAAGAAAGGGAGAAAGGGGGGAAGATACGAGATTTACTACCACGTGATCGGAAAAGTTACATATACGTAGCTATGTATTTCGTGCGCGATAATTTCTTATTTAGCGACCCCGATCTACCTTGAAGAATGTAGAAAATGTAAAAGCGGCTGTGCATATTCCAGTCGGCAACAGCTTCAAACTTCATGTCACGGGCAGGCCTTGCTAATTATTCGTCAGCACGCGAATGAGAGAAATTCCTTTCTCTTTCTCGGGGTGAGCGTGCGGACAGCGTGCGCGCACGATGCAAGCACGCAATGTTATATACAACGCCGGGCAATTTCCATTATGCAGCGCGCCTCTGTTATGCAAATAGAGACGCGTGTCTGAGCGGACGATCTCTTACGCGATGTTCGGTGCCCGGCCGTTTCTGAACATCGTAGAAAATTCAATTCGGTGAGGTCAACGGGTGCGTATCAGAACGCGTCGACGTGCGAGATCGTTTTTTTTTCTCTCCCTCGTCGCTTTGTCTCATTGCATTGTTTAGTGCAATCATGACAGACAACGCGACGAAGAGATGGAGTTCATCTTCGAATAAAACTCGAGCTTATGAATGACGCGAACAATTCTTTTCACATTTTTTTTGCGTGGAATTCTCGAACAAGACGCACGGTTTGTCGTTTTTTTTTAGTCAAACAAAAATAATTCTACGATAAATATAGCACACTATGTAAATAACGAACAATTACTTTCACCGGTGAATTCGCGTTCAAATTAGCTAATTAGGTCGTGTCTCATTAAATGCATGTTATATTTCATAATACATATAAGCGCGCGTCAAGAGCGTATTTAATAAATTTCGATCAAACTGACGGAAAATCATTATGAAAATCGTTTATTACACCGGCTATAACTTGACATGTTTATAAAAGCTGTGTCATTAAATATAAAACACTAATATAAAGATCTTTTACGGTGTAAACTTTGTTATAAATTACCAAGAAGGTACTAATAATATTTTCGAAATTTGTATGCAACTAAAATATATAAAATATAAATGTCGTAATTACTGAAATATGCGCATCGACGTATATAATACAAACACGATTAAATTATAGAAAGTATTTTCGCGCTGCTTTATATATTTCGCTTCTTATGCATTTAACACGCCACTTTAAGGTGATTTACGACAGCGATCCTGAAACTTTAAAGTTGCGCATGCAGCAGCGGATTTGTTACTTCATAAAAATTTCACGACGATCGATTGAACGGGTCACAGCGCATGCATACGTCCAGGCTGTAATCGGAAGTTTCGGATCCTCTTAAGGAAATAAAATCCTATTGCGAAAGGTCGTATTTACTTTGAAGTTGCGCTTGCATACATGTACACGTGAGCGCGATAACTATTGATACAGCGACGTGTCTTCCTCTTCGAGGAAGATCGTCACTTGTAGACGCGTCCAATATAAGATATATACGATCTATCTTATTTATTGCAAAACGTAGATTTTTCTAAAAGATCTTCGAAGCAAGTAGCCTTTTCACAAATGTTTACAACGCGAAACCACGTTGATATTATTTCATCAATACGTTTCGCGTTATTGTATGTTCAAGATATGGATCTGTAGAATTACATGCAACGAACAAAGGCGGTTGCGTTTCTTTTTTCTACATGAATTTGTTTCGCGGCAAAATCAACAGGCGATCAGAAAATTAACTTGAAAAACTTTTCCAATGGATGCATTCGGCTAAGGTAGCGGTGCGCATTCGGGAAAATTATTATCAATGTACACACCTCGTCGGAAACTCCATGGAATCGAACGGTCGTTAAAGTTAAATTGGCTCGCTAATTAATTTCCACACCGTTGCCCTGTCCAATCGGCTCCTGTGTTTTCCGTGCACGCGATAGAACATCCATTTTCGCCATGAACATTACTTTTAAAATTAGAAGGCAATCGACATCACGCTGAGAGACGCGTGTAATTAATAATGTACAAAAACAAATTTGCACACGGTTTATTTTTTGCGCCTCATTCCGGCTTATTATTCACGTGTTAAAAAAATATATATATATATATATTCTTATGTCTCACATATATAAAAGGAGCATGCAGCGAGCAAACTAGCTAGACTAGCAAAATGTAGGGAAAACACATCCTTTGCATAATGTTCCCTTATCTTTCCTCGTAAAAGTGCCTCTTCCCGAAAAAAAATTGCAAAATTTAAAAACGCGAACAGCAGATTGTTACACAATGTACTGTTGGAGCGTTATTAGTACACGAATATGAAAAGTATTAATGTATGAAAATTATGGATTATTTCTCTATTTTCTTGACCAAAAAAAAAAAAAAAAAAAAAAAA
>QVNW01001387.1:0-44075 GCA_014825475.1 Pseudomyrmex flavicornis | reverse complement strand
TGTGTGTGTGTGTGTCCACTGGATATCTAATTCCCGTCATATATTCGTATAGTTCCCGTGGCAATAACTTTCGCGCGCGATATCTGTGTTACGCAGCCGTCGCTGCAGACATTTGCAAAACATTAATTGGTCGGTAGTCAGGTCATAAATCTCGCTAATGATTTCCGGAGCGCATTTCATTAAAGTATTCTATTCCATCGCGCGTATAATATTACAAGTGCACCGGCGTAACAAAATTTATAGCGCGCTGTTTACACGAAAATATGTAACTGCAACACAGCAGCAGAACTATATTAATGAAAATAACACACACGCGCGTGTATACGTGTGTATATATAATATCTGCAAAAACCATTTCTCTGAAAACGAAGCTGTCGCCGCACACAAAGGTGTCATCCCTTTTGATTTAACATCCCCGGGTCCTACGACAAATTTAATATATTTCGCTGAAAGGTACATCTTTTCGCGAAAAAAACCTTTCCATAAAGATAAGAAAATAAAAAAACACTGGTGGCTCGCGAAAAAATAAAAACCCGTGGTATCGTTCGCGATGATGATCGTTCGTCCGTTTTGTTCTCTCGTATGGTCGTACGTAGGTCGCGGGTGTAAGCGAGCCTGGGCGACTCTATCACTTGATGGGCGAGAGATCGAGCTTCTATCTCTCTCTCTTTCTGTATATTTGTGTGTATATGTGTGTGTGTATGTGTGTATGTGTGTGCTAGCCATCACGGACTCGCCGTGTTATCCGAGGAGGACATCTCGAGTTTCAGAGGAGAACAAACGGCACGTCGTGTACACGTCTACTGACGACCCTATAGAGATTGCGAGGACGTTCTCGAGAGACTTAATGAATGGACCGGGGGGGGGGGAAGGAGGGGAGAAAGAGAAAGGGAAAGAGCAACGGCGGCGGCTTAGAGAGAAAGGAGTGTGTGACATCGCGGGAGGGAGGGAGGAGGGGGGAAAGAAGTTGATGGCCTCCTCGCCACAGAAGAGGAGAGGTTAAGGTTGAATCGTCGTTCAATTTTTCTCTCCTGCCGAGTCTACATTACGTACTCATAAAAATGTTGTTTTCTTGCCATTTTTCTTACTCACATATACTTCATTACCAATTCATATTTTATTCCCGATCCTTAAATTTGCATTATTCGCAAAAAACCAACACGCCATTCTCTTGAACATGAACTTTCAAATAAATCAAAACGAAAGGATCGACTCGGATGCTGTTGTACAACGGCGTTCGCGCAGTTAATCCCCTTAAAACTGAATTTGCAGCAAGCCTCGACGTCGTCGTCGCGCGCTAGACGACCGACCGCGAAGGGTTAAAAAGTGCAAGAGCTTCGACGAAACGCCACGGATTGTTCCCGGATTGTTGTTGTGTGCACGAGAATGTCTTGGTTTATTTCCACGATAGAAAAGCCGTGACGAGCCTCGGCGTCGGATTAGCCGCGACGCCCATCGCCCTCTTCCTGGCGCGCGCTGCAATTTGTTTCACCGACGGCAGAGCGACGCGGGAAGAGGGAGGGAGCCGAGGTTTTAATCTGCATCGGATTATACTCTCAAAGAGCGATGCATTTCATTACGCCGAAGCCATGCGGGAAAGTGGGCCGGTGTTTGTTGTAGACAGCGCCGAAGCCGCCGCCGCCGGTGGTGGTGGTGGTGGAAATGAAGAGGACGAGACTTCGTCTCGCGGCGCAAATCCTTTCCCGTTATCACTTTAGACACCTGTCTATTTGCCGCGGAGAATAGGAATGTACCCGTTGGAATATTACACTTCGTGTTCGCATACAATACCGCCGCGCGCTCGTTGCAAAGTTTTAGAAGGAAACGCTTTCCGCTGCGCGCGCGCGAGCTATGCTTTAAAGTTGGTTTGAATTATAAACGCAATTTCGCTGCCGCCTCTGCCGCCGTCACCGCCTGCGAAATTGATCGATTTTATCATTTGATTCCTCTTCGCTCCGCGAACGGCCATGTAATTATTCGACTCTGACACACAATATTTGGCATATCGATCGCGAGAAAATGGTTCCCCATAACGGGACTAACACACTCTTCATAAAGTACATCGTGATAAAAATTTATCGAGCCGCGCGCGCGCCTAGCGGATACATACCGATTTTGATGGCTCGTACATCGGGGAGGTCGCACGTACAGTAATTCCGTGCGGACGCAGGTGTTACGCTGGAAAATGGTAACAAAGTGCCGACTTTGAACGAAGCTTTTGATACATCGCGCGGCAATTGCAAACGATATATGGAGTTATGGTTTATGATGCAGTAAATTCAATGGCGTCGCGCGAAACTCGACGCAACGATGGAAAACTCTCTTGATCGATCTCTCTCGCGCGCGCGAAACACATCAAGTGTATTTTTCATTTCCACCTATCGTTCACTTCCTGGCGATTTGTCTTACAGTGGAAAGATTCGCGGACACGAATAACTTGAATAAAAAATGTTTAAAAAAATATTATCGTTGCACACGATGTGCGTGTGTGTGCGCGCGCGTGCGCGCGCGAGAGAGAGAGAGAGTTTAATAATTCAAGATATTCAAGTTCGTCGCGAAAGAATCAAGCTACAGAGCAAAACGGCACCGCGTCTTTACTTTTATAAATGTACCTACTTTTTATAAAATGTACCGTCGTTTCCGCGCGGCGCGGTCTTGTATTCAAATATATGCAAAAGTAATGCCGCGCGTTGGCCAACAACCAAGTTGAAAGTGCGAAATGCGCGGTGTTAAGGCGGGTGGGAAGAGACATCCCTAACGTGCGAACAATCATCTGCATATGCTCCTTTATAAAGGCTCTTGGAAGGCATTCAACTCTATATCGCCATTTATAATAAGCCCTTACGAATTCTCCTCTACGAGTTTTACATATATATATATATATGTAACACGCGCGCGCGTATATTGTATATACAATACAATAATTGTATTCTATATACAATTGCGCGTCATTTGGTCGTTAAACATTTGTTTACGAACGCGAATTTGCATTTTACGCTCTGCCGCTCTTATTTTGTCGCATTATGTATGTATGTGACAGTCACGCGACGACGGATAAAATTACAAACAAACGCGACTTATAGCGATTTCCAGTTCGGTTTCCCGATATTAATGCAATATTAGTTATATAGTGTGATGTATAACTGTTTGCGAATGCAAATTCTAAGGAAAGAAGGGTTGTATATATTCTCTCGTAAATTGTTCGTCTTGACGTTCAATTAATTTGATCCGATGACACGGCGATTCATTTGCAGCGAGATGCGCCAATACGCGCGTCATTCCCTTTCTAGATTATACACACGTAACACACAAATTTATTAAAGCTCGATATAAAATTTCGCATATGAATGATCTTTCTTTCTGTTTGTCATTAATAATGTCATTGATAATGTTGTTATTAATAATGATTTTTCGTTCTTCTTGTTCTCGTTATTCTTATTCAAATCTTAGTAAGAGAAAATGTGTTTTTCGAACGTATATCTTTTATCAAACACATTTCAACGCGATTGCAAAAATAACAGTATGCAGCGGGAGACGGTCTGAACATTCTTTGCGGCCTGCCGCCCAGATCAGCTCGCAGGAGGTTTAGAAATCTTGGTTCGCGCGGCGCGCCGAAGTATCGGCTCGCTGAAAAGAAGAGAATTGCGGGCTCCGCGCCGGCAATTTCAGACGATGTTTTCGTTCGCGGTACTCAGAAGATTATTTCACCGTGTGTCCTCCGTGTTCCTTCCGCGTTACTTCTGTTTTACAATATCCGCCGGATACCTCATGAGGTTACAAAAACAACATATGCTCGCGCTTCCCGTTCCCCGAGAGCCAAGAGAAAGAAAATACTCGGTATTCCGCGCGAAGTCGGGAGCGGCAAGGACGACGACGACGACGACGAAAACGACAACGCCGCCGCCGCCGCCGCCGAGAGGTGGCGACTTACGATCCAATAAAACTCTCTCTCGTCCCCGTCCCACACTCCCGTTCCCGCCGTTGCAGCTGCGATCCCGATCTTCTTTCCCGCGGGATGTGTTTCTGATTGGCAAAAGTTACCGCGGGTTATAAGTTGATTAAGAACACAACGGGGGGCGATGGAAATGAACGACGTTGGGAAAAAGAGGAGTTCTGTTTGCACGAGGAGGTAACCTCGAACTCGGTTTCGTCGCGGCGAGAAACTAAGTTTACCGCCACCGCTTCTGATAAGATGCGAACAAGTCGCGACTTTTCCTAACTGCGGGGGATTCCGCGCGGTGCGCAAAGAATAACAAAAAGAAACGCGCGGTTTCTTGCCGTGCGATCTTTAACCAAGATGTCCCCCTGCGAGTAATCGAAAAAAAAATTAAAAGTGAGAATGAGACGTAAGGGAGATTTTGAAAATTAGTTGAAAATGTTTTGTAATTTCATCTTTAAACGGATGAGAGGAATTGTTTTTTCACTAAAAAAAAAACTACAGATATTTATAATTCACGTACGAAACAATTTTTATTTCATATTTTTCGAGCGGAAAACTGTGCATTTTACGTTTCGTCAAAAACATTAATGTCCCGACGCGATTTCGCGGCTCGTTTCGTAGTTCGTGGTGTGCGAGCGTTTGCCATTTCATTCCCGGCAGTTGTAAACGTAAAAGCGCAAATGAACGCGAATAAGCACCGGATCTAAGTTGAAAGCGGTAGCGCTGATTTGCGGAGACCATAAAATCGCAAAAGACCGAGCATTAATTCCGCTGCTTGAGAGGATATTCAACAAATTCGTTAAAAAAAAAAGAGTAGAAAAAAAAATGTGACCAGATATTTCTTTAGAGAGAGAGAGAGAGAGAGAGATCGTAATTTGCCGGGCTTGGCGCGCGGTTATACGCGCGCGTCGCATCCGACGACGCATAAAACCGCAATAAATCTCACTCAAATAACAAATCCCAGCCCATATTATCGAGTAACACATGGTATCTCGATAGCTTGCCTTCTCGTGAGCGCGCGAATCTCGCATGGGTGACGCGGGAGAAAATGTGAAAATAAAGCGAAAGAAGACTCGAAGTTGCGCGCTGAGAAATCAGCGGATGAAACGTCGGAAAGGTTGAAATTTAAAAGGGAAAAATGGAATCAACGTCTGATCGTGTTTTTTTTACTTGAGCGCAGTTGACATCTAATTTTAGAATAAAGAAAGTTCAACTTATGTGGAAGAAGAAAGGAGAAAGAAAGAGCAATAGACAAAGATTAAAAATTAATACATCCAGGATAATTTTCAGAATATTCTTCCTTCCACCAATCGTAATTTAATTTCCAATCCAGCGAGAGTTTGCGAATCAGTATTTTTTTCAGCAACGTTTATTGTCAACAACCTACTTATCGTGGATGCGGGAAAAGCGTGGTGATCCTTTTCGTGTTGCTCGTCTTGCACCACTTTTCAGGATGATACTCCGATTTATGTGCCGGATGGGAATGTCTAAACAACCTCGTCGCTCCATACGTGAACACACCGAGGATGCGGGGGATAAGCGCGATCGCGCGTGACAGCGACGCCTCTTTACGAAGCCGGTCTATGGGGATATTAAAGGATAACGACCGTATATTGATATCTGCGTGCGAGCGCGCGTCTGATGCATAAAATGTATTCATATCCGCGATAGTGTGGCGGTACACGATTATCTTTGAAAATAGCCGGGCTTTGGAAATATGTAGATGAACTTGTGTCTCGACGCGATTAAAGTTTTTGTAAAATACAAGTGTTTTTTTTTGCGTGAATTGTATTAAAGAATCTCTCTCATAAGCACTTTCCAGCACGAATAGCGCGACAGATTTACGGCCAGCAATATACGCGGGATGGGTTGTTTTAAAATTTTACTTTACGATAACGATATTCACAATTACGAAGTTTGTTTTTTCTGCGACACGCGCCACATCATTAAAATCGCAATTTATTAATACATATATATATATATCATCGAAAATATCTCTTGACGCCTGTTACGCCTGATAATTCACATACGCGTAACGGGAAACTGATAACGACATATTAAACTGCTTGTCCATCGAGATTTATCTGAATTTCTAATCTGGAATGCACTTCCGCGCGGGAAGTGTCGCATTATATCGTATAATTACACATTTGTGGTCGAGATGTATTTTATAGCTGCCGCGGCCCTTCAATGTCATTATTCAATGTCGCGGATGACAAACACGTGTAACACATTTTTCCGCGTGATCGCATCGAGATAATTATTGATTTTATTAAGCAAACTGTGTGTGATTAACAAAATGCGCATTAAACTCTAACGCACATTTAATTCATAATTTTTGACACAATGATAAATAAGAGTGAATTTCAGAAAATCATTAAAAGCGTCATTTGGCAACGTTAATTTTGTGAAACTAAAAAAAAAAAAAGTGAATAAATTTTATTTTCATTTCCCGACTTTTGTCGTTGATAGCCGTGAATATATACAATAATGCAATAAATTCTCGAATGTAATTATAATTTTAAAATTAAAACAACAAAACTTTTTTTTTAATTAAAAGTTGCTTTGTCAACTTAAAAAAAAAAATACAATCTGTTATGTATTTTAAATGCAAGCCGTGTATTATTATATAGTGCTCACTGCTCACAATAATTACGACAAAATTACGTTTGTCCTTTAAAACTTTTCTCTCTCTCTCTCTCTCTCTCTCTCTGTGATTATATAACGGAGAAAAATTAATTTTGTCATTTGCCAAAGCGAGGCTCAATTTTAATTCCGCGTGTTATTTATACAAGCGAAATATTGAAGTTGCACAACAATCAAAATGATTCTCGTGACGAACGAGAAATAAGTCTTCTCGGAAAGAGAAGATCGTCCGGCTGCAACTTTTTTTTTTCAACGAGGCGAACTACTTCTTTCCGGCGCGGGTAAACTTGTACTGGCAACGCCCGAGCTGTAAGAAACTCTTGTTTCCGCGAGAAGATATCTTCCGCGCTCTCAGAAACGCTCTCTGCAAATTCGACACGAGTTTCTCGACAGAGACGTTAGTCGTAAGAAGCGAGCGCGCGGACTCGACCCCGTTGCTCCCATAACCTGGGCAATTCGTTACTTACTCCTCACCATTCTCCGCCGCACTGACATAGTTTTGTTTTTTCCCTCGTTATCCGCGCGCGCTTATATATATATATATGCAATTTTAATTTTCCAGGTCTTCTCACGGATAAGAGAACTCGCGGTTAGTTTCTTTCGAATTTACATTTCTCTCGGCTTCTTGTTATCATATCATCAGAAGAATGATATCGATTATAACTTTATAACGAAAAAGTTTTCCACGCGGATTTACTTCATCATCGACCATTTATTTTCTCTCAGAGTTATTTTAAAAGCATCAAACACACCTGAACGTAATGATTGCGTCATAAACCGACGTTAAAAATTTAATGTAAATTCATAAAAGTTGTATTACAATTAATCACTTGTGTAAAATTGAAAGTAATAATTTTTTTCCTTCATAAGTAACAGCGACAGGAAGACGACGAGCCCGCGTACACATACAATGCCGCCACAGTCCATTCGGTCAAAGTCGGTAGCGAATTTCGTATTTCCGCGGACGGATCGAAAGCATGGCGGCGGACCACGTTTTGCATTTAGCCGTATCGGCTAATGAGATCCCGGCGACGTCATCCCCGGGGGGATTATGGGTAATGCATCGCCTGAAGGCTGCGCGCCCGGTGTGTGTCTCCGGGCAAAAGTTACTCGACAGCATTTTTGCTCGTATCGCGGTTATTAGTATTTCGTTCGGTGCTGCCGGCGGCTTTTGCTCGGATTACTTGATTATTCAAATTCTCTTATCCTGTGGATGCGCGCCTGATAAAATCCTCTTCTTCTTTTTTCTCTCTCTCTCTCTCTCTCTCTCTCTCTCTCTCGCGTGCGCGCGTCGTCTCCGAGATGAGGCTTAATCATTCATGTCCTGATTCCAAGCTTCCGAGATTCAATTCGGCGTAAGAACTGAATCGCCCGAAAGACAAACAGCCGACACGCGTTTATATTACTGCACACTTTCGCGATAACAAAGTGTTTTCTTAACCCGTTTAAGGTCTGTCGATTTTGCCCGCCTCTTCTTCGTCGAGTTTCCTACGTTTATCCCGTGAGTTTCGTCCGTTACACGCGCCGGAATTATTCTCGAGCTAAATTCAAGGAAAGCTCCGAAATGAGCCGTCCGTGAGAAGTAGAGAGCGAGCGCGCGCAAATCGGTTGAAAGCCCGAGTGATAAATGCGGCCGCCGCCGCCGACGACGACGACGACGGTTTCGAGCGCGCGTGATTTGGCGATAAAGGAGAGGGGAAGAAAAAAAAAAAAAACAGAGACGCGCGGAAATGATCTACTTTCCGAAGGTTCGCGAAGAGTTTCCTACAATAAACATCGACGGTGACGATAATGGCGGCGCGATGTTAGATACATATATTCCTTAAATTGAAAATCGATATCGAAAAATCCCCGCGCACTTTCAATGAGGCTTACGAGTTTTATGGGATGGTAAAAGCAAATAGTCTCTTCGATTTAACAATTTTTATAAAGGCACCCATTCCCAAGCGAGCGGCGAAGATGCGAGAGCAAAGCGGATTCCGATTGAGTAGTATAGAGGCTAAAAGGCTGCAGCTGTTGATGGACCGTTTGGTTATAAAAAAAAAAAAAAAGAGAAAAAAAGAAAAAAAAAAGAGAAAAGTCGCTCCGGCGATGTGATATTTCGGTATTTTTGTTACGTTTTTCGACGATTTTAAACACACTTTCGCTGCGCGAGGCTAATCTCTCGTCGCGCCAGATGAATGAATCGCGAAGCACAACACGTATATTTTGACGTAAAATCAACGACAGCGAACTTTCATTCCCGACTATAAATAGTCGACAAGTGAGCGACGTGTGTGTGTATAAAAAAAAAAAACAAAAAAAAAACAGGGAAATATAAAAATATATATTCCCTTTAATAAAACAAAACTTTTTATCGCCCCGAACCAATTATTGTCATTTATTGTAAAACATATCGAACCAATCTCTCTTTTGAGAATTTATACGCGTTGTGATTTCGATGGCTACTGCAAATATTGACGCGGAATGTGCGTGCGACCGCGAACAACGCCGGGACTCAATTTGGTCAACGCGCACCCATTCTCGGGGAGTTCTCTCTTCGTGATTTCGATAATACGACAATCGTGTCGACGGGCATCACTTACCGGCATGTTGTTTAACGTGAATGAGAGATGAGCCGGCGGCTTCGACGACGGCAGGCTGCAATTTGCCCTCAGTGTGTCTCCCGCGACGTAGCGATTGCGTTCCGACACGATAACGGGCCTTCCGCTGGGCAGAGCTGAAACATAATAATTTCGTGAGGTCTCTCATGTAGTCACTGTCGAAACTCGGGTATAGCAACGAGAGTAGATGAGGAGAAATGGGGGATAGGAGGGCGTAATCGCGGGGGTTTGCCGCCGAACTTATCCAATATTCAAGCGCCAATGAGGAGCCCGTTATGTCGCCAGCTTTATACGCGCTTCCGCGTGGAGTACAATGGAGACTACGTGTATTGCGTAATACTCCGGCGCCATCCTCTCGTATTCGCGAAAGGCAGTTACCGGGGAAGGACTCCACGCGTAACCGTGGAAAAATATTAAGCGCCGAGTATATTGATTGTGCGCATTGCGTTGTAAACGGTGCGGCGCGCGCGCGCGAGGAACGCGCCGCAAAGACAATAGCTGCAAACTGAAACTGTGATTAAAAGCTTGTTTGTTCCACAGCGCGAAATGAAGTGCCCTGCGCCGAATAACGCCAGCTACTACACCGCGCGCTCGCGCTTGCGCGCGAATATAAGCGAAAACCTTGCGTAAATAGAGCAAACTTTATATTGAATATTTGTTGTTAATCGTCGCGATGCTTCAAACGTGAAATGGAGAACGCGTCGGAGATAACCTGATTTTTCCCAAAGAATTTCAAACGCGCGAATCGAATATTTCTGACGGGACTAGAACTCACACAAATCTGATAGGGGTTTTTTTTGCTCTCTCAATATAAAAAGAAAATAATTAAATTCATAAAATCTGATTGCGCGCGCACGCTAATTAACGTCTCGTTCAAAAGTCGTGAGAAATAATACACAAAAAATATTGTGTGTAAACAACGTCACGTACGATTTTTAACGTTATAACGCATTGACGTTTTAATTCGTCGCTGAAATGAATTATATATTTGCAGTTCGGACGTGCATTTTATACCTACGCGTATAATATCTCAATCTTTCGCGGCTTGAGTAAATACTTTTAGAAAAATTGAATGCGCCGAGCCGAGAAAGCGCGACCGTCAATTTACAAAGCACTTGAACTTTATCACTAAGCTATCAGAGCGGTCGAAGATATTAAGTGCGCGCGCGCTCCACTCAGAAAAATTAAAAAAATACTTTTCGTAGTTTTTGCGCGTATACATTTCACGTGTTCGCGCGAAAAATATTCTTGCACGCGCGCACACGTTGCGTGCAAAGAAAAACGCCGCAGCAAATCACCGGAATTAGTAAATTCGTGAACGTTCGTGTGTTAAAAGATCGCGCGCAGAAACAAGAATTTTTCTCGAATCAAAACGTACAAACGATAACTAGACGCGTGCATTCGAAACGTATTGTGAGAAGTATTTTGCGTGACAAAACTTGCGCCGGGGTCAATTTCCCCCGGCATCAAATTCCGCGGGAAAATTATCGGAGTTTATTTAGCATGCATGCTAATTGGCGGTTCGCAATTCATGCTGCCGCGCATTTCGACTGGTCGGCGTCGAAATTAAAACGATTAGGGCTTGTTATCATATTAATTGGGGGCATTAGTTAGGCATTTAGTCGCCGCAAGTGTAGTTCGATGCGTGCAGCGGACGATAAAATACCCCTCTCTAATTTTTGCCACTAATTCGCGTAATTACTAGTTCGAATTTTTTTTTTTTTTCCTTTCGTTCGTAGTAGAACGAATGTTGCGAGATAAATACAGACGATGCGCGCCGAGATTTTCAATCAGTTGAATCGCCTCGATATCGTGTTATATATAGTGTTACGCCACTCAACTTTACTCTCTCCCTCTCGCCGTACGGGGCTTCATATATGTGTACTTTATACAGCGAAGCACTTGAAGTCGACGTAGTTGAGATGAAATCGGAAGCTATTGCCTGGCAAGTCAAGCGAGGGAGAGAATAAACTCGTGGAACGCTTTCTAAGCTCTTCTCGAGGCGACGATAAATCGACGACTCATGAAACGATAGAACGATTAATCGCATCCCGGTTAGATATCACATACGCGTTCTACGTATGAATAGTATCGAGCATTTGCAAGAAGACTCCAAGACATACATACATATCCGATCTCGAAAACGAAGAACTAATGTCCCCAAACGCTCAACGCGACCATGAATTCAAAAAAGGAAATAGCGATATTTTATTGACACGTTGAAATGCCATCGGTGGCCCACGCTAAACTTTGATAATTACATGCAGGAACAACATTATCATGAACTGTATCTCTTGTATCATTAACTACATAATTATCTTACAGTGCAGTATTATTATGCGTGGGTGGCTATTCGCGCAGCTCCCACGCTGCACTGACTGACAAGTCACCTAAATATGCCGCGGCACTCAACGTGTTAATATCACGAATCTCTTTTGCACGAAGAAAACAAAATTAACTAAACAAGTTAAAAAACGCAATTAAGAAAAAGCCAATAAATTAAAATATCCCTAAAGCTGTCGCGCGGAAAAATGTTTACAATATAAAACTCTGGAAAAATTACATAACGTTATATGTACTATATATATATATTTTTTTTTTTCAACCTTATTTCTTCCACAACTGATGAAAGCTTTAGTAATGTTTATTTCAAAATTCGTAATTACTTCTGCTTTTTCCCAAAAGTGTTTCCAGTAATAACGCGAAAAGTGGAACGCGAGAAAAAAATAACAGGAACTCCCGTCAGATATCGCAGGAGAATTACGCGATAAAACTTTTACTGTGACGTGAAGGATATCTACGTACTTGTAGTATCCCGAGAATTTCTTCCGTTCTAGATTTCGATTAAATATGTGTTACGCGATAACGATTTATCACTCCCGCGCAAATTTTAACGCGCGAGAAAGTCGATACAAACGACGACGCCCCAGCGCTCGCGAAAAATTCTTCGCGCTGATACGATTTTCCCATGAGCATGTGAAAACAGCACCACCAGTAGTAAAGAAGAAGGGTGGGAGGAGAGGAGGGAGGGAACTAGAGATTCGTTTACTCTGCGAACATATCCCGCGATATTATCGTAAAATATGAAATTCATATCCCCGTCCAGGGGGAGAGTGCGAATATAGCACTCGTCTTCACCGTGAAAGATTCTCCTTCGCCTGGATTCGAGTGCCGCTAATAAGAAGGCGATCCGTAGATATTATGTCTCTGCCAATCGTAACGAATCCCGGGCACCGGCGTGATCGATGGAAGTCTACGTTGGAAATGGAACCTTCACAGATCACGCCCGTCGCGTCAGATATTCCTCGCGGCTCCGGACTATATTCCTCTCGACCGAAATTCGTTAATCATGCGAATCGGTGAAATATCGAGCGAAATCGCGTATAGCAAAAAAAAATAAAAAACAATAAAAAAAAATAAAAAAGAACAAACGAACAACGGAGAAGAAGTAATGCGCCGCAATTAGAGTATATATAGAACAAAAACGAAATCGAGTTTTCCGTGTTGGTTGTCTACTGAAAAATAGTCGCGATACATTTACAACGACTCGGGTGAAAAAGAGGAAACTTTTAAATATTTGACGGAGAAGCACAACCGGGAATAGACGGAAAGAAGAAAAAAGAAGAATTAAAGCACCTAGAGGAAGAGGAAAGATAGGATAGGAACGCAATAAATAGTTACGGTTAAAAATAGTTACGAAACTAGAAAAAGCGACGGAACTTCTGGCAACACAAAAAAAAAAACTTAAATAAACGATAAATCGAATTTGCTTTTTTTTTCTTTTTCATATACGAGCGACCGTGAACTGTGAACGAGTGCTATACTTAAAATTTATCATCCGATGACAAAGGTTTCGATTTGTTGTCGGTGACAACAATTTCAAAGAGTTTTTATTCATATACGGAACGCAGCATTTGTCTGCTGCGTTTGATGGCCGCGGGGGATGATATTGAACGATATGACTGATTCTTGAATCTCGCAGATTGAAATGGCCAACCCGTTGCCAGAAATTTCGACAACCATCACGCATCATTCGATCATCAATCTTGTTCTCCGCTTATCGGAAGTCAATTTCAAAGTTGGGATGATATACTACCACATATGTACAAATTTTTGATAGCCAACCTTCCACATGTCCCTCGTAAAAGTAAATGACCGGACCGGGCGCGGCCCAATTAAATGTGACGCATATTTCTTCGGTCAAAATAAAAGTAACGTGTTTCGCGTCCATCTGTTACTGACGGAAAAGTTTCACTTTAATATTATTAAAAACAAAAAACATATCATCGTTTAAAAAATATTAATTAGTAAATTCTTTGCAAAAAAAAAAAGAAACATAAAACTGCGCGCGCGATAATGAGACAATTACAGTTAAAAACCTTATATTTAAATCATACTTAAATGAAAAAAAAAAAAAAAAAATTTAACGAGAAACGTTATTGTAACACAACTCAATTAAGCTTCCACAATAAAAGCAATATTACGCGCCAAAAGTATGCGTGCTATGTGCAACACAATATACAGTATAATCGCTAATGAATATTGTGTTCACCGTTACGTAAAAAAAAAAAAAAAAAAAATCGTTATAGAAATTAGTGCGCGAATGCGCTACATTTTTCAAAAATAATTATGTTAACATCGCGCGCTTCAATTTTGTATATAAGTACGTGTATTCAGATCTCGCAAATTAATGAAAATGAACGCGGGAAATAATCTTGATAACTTGCACGCGAACCGAATTTAATGGGAATTGAGAAATAAATCGGCGCGAGAGACATGATTCAGATTGTTACGCACTCGTCGTCGTTGAATCGAGAAAGACGTGCTTAAGCAAAATCACACGTAATTTCGATACATATGTATAGTACTCACTGCTCTCGAACGGTTTATTAGGATCTGAATCTGTTTTACATTCATGAGAACATTAAGAGCGCGAGTACGTGGAAATTTGGAAATTAACATACACGTGCTATTTTCTTTGATAGGCAACTTCGCCCCAATTGTATAAAACGGAATTATGCGAGATTTTCGTACAACCTAACCTAGTGCAATTTTAAGGTAACTGGAGTGCGTTACGTTTTACGGCGCGACTTATACGTCGCACTTTGCGCAAAATCGTTTCGGCTTAAATCCGGGAAATGTAACTTTTTCGAACCTGATTATATCTCCGAATATAATTTACTGTCTCGCAAAAGATCCGCGAGAGTATAAATTGTAATTGAACCAACCATCAGAAAACAAATAAACAAATAAATATCAATAATCGTAACTTTTGCACAATATATGTATATAATGTATTAGTCTCGAAAGCAAATCAATTACGCAATAATTATCTATTTAAAGAGAGAAAGAGAGAGAGAAATGTATTGAAAATTAATTTAAGTGAAATTAATTAATTTAAGTGAACCAAATATGCAGACGTAAATGTGTCGCATATTTACAGAACTGAGTAAACCTTTCCAATTTTCCATGACAAATTGTTTAGTCCAATTTGAAAATCGCAACATATCTATTTTGAAGAATTGTAAAATCATATCTTCGAAAAAAAAAGTTAAAAATTAAAATTAAATTAAAAAGTTAAAACTATTAGGACAAATAAGAAAAAAGCCATTAGTTAGAATCTGTTAATTCCGATCAATATTTATTATCTCCAAGAAATATAATTCGTCTTGAGATTAGAGAGAAATAGTAGAGAAAGAGAGAGATCAAAGAAAAGCAACGGCCAGAGTTTAGACTTCGAATAATTAAGGAAGATATTTAACATTGAAAATTAAGGATGTTCGGGCGAATTAAGTCTCAAGAATGCAAAAGGCACCCCCTTGTTCCGCAATTAATTTCACAAGCAAATTTTCCCCTAACAGAAGTTTAATGCGCGCCTTAATTGCCGCGATATTAGATCTGAAAAATTCACGAGGTTACGAGAAGAAAACGCCGTTTCCTCAGATCTCCACGAGAAAAGGGAAGCATCTCGGGATTCGTTATAAGATCGAATAACGTAACGCCATTGTAAAAAAAAAAAAAAAAAAAAAACACCAAGTTACTTTTACGGACAACGTTGTGCAATTTCAAAGGATCTCCGAACGTTTCGCGTTCTCCTTAACAAGGTTTCCGGGAGAATTTTCTTTCTGATGGAACGCTTTCTAGAAATGGCGTACCTCGCGTTTGGACATGAAATAATGAAGTGATGGAGTGCACCGTGTTACTTACGGCGTTGTGCACGCTTAGAGCACAATGCACTCACTATATATACTTTAAGTAATTCAGTGATACCGTTCACACACGAGTTATGCGACTCTGCTATTACCCATACGTGCCGTCAAGGAACACAGAAACTATTGTATTAATAATAATCTAAATTTACATTAGAGGTCTTCAGCGCGCAGAAATAATTAATAGCGTGACGTTCATTGAACATGTTGTACAATGCAAGGTTATTCCTAATGCATGTATACACGCGACGTAAATTTCGAATGTGTCGGCAGACTCAGCACTCTGTTTCCACTTTGCGCGAGAGATGCAGCGGGGAAAGAAAAGAGGGGGGGGAGGGAGGGAGGGAAAACGTGAGAGAGAGAACAGAATTTCTGATATCCAAGCATTTTTCCAGCGCGCAGAATCGTCGCCGTCGCGCTTTAAAGACGTTATATAGACCTCTTTTCATTGAACTCACTCGATATCACGGAAGTTGCGAAATAAACTCTTTTCCTTTCGCGACAGGAGAGATGCAGGAAGATCGCGGTGCATATTTCACGAATAGTTTCGCGACGCGTAGGTTTTCTAATTTCAATATATATGTGAAATTCCGTTCCGAATACATTTCCGCTCGAATCTCGATGGCACGGTTCGACGCGATCGAGATGAAAAAAAAAACCACCTCATTTTCGACGCGCACGAGCGCGTCGTGTATTTGCAATCTAACAATAGCGCGAAATTGTTCCTCATATAAAACGAAAAAAACTCATCTTACGTGCTCCAAAACATACGTATATATATATATAAATTGTCCCATACGCAATACGATTTCGCAATTACTATGTTATTCTCTCTTTTATACGCGTTGTGAAAAAAAGCTAAAATTGTTATATGTATGTATTTTGTTACACATGATATTTATGAAACTTGCTAGCTGCGAAAAACAAATAAAATAATAACTGTGCAACGTGTACACGAAAATAAAATATATATTGGGAAAAATCTTTTTCTGATAAACAAAGCAACATATTATATATGTTGACATGACATAAATCCACGTGTGCGCACGCGATTACGTATTATTGTGTGAGAATATTAAAATTCTCTGAACTTTTTGCATTTCAAAATAGTTTTACTCTGAAAAAATTCGAGTTAATAGTTAAATGTGTAGTTGTTTACTTGCTACAAGCTTACTAAATAACCATCTTGTGTATTTGTTCTTATTAAAAAACCTGATAAAAAAAAGCTTTGAATTTAAAACAAAAACTATAATTTTATAAATTAACAAGTTTAAACCATAATGAAGATAAGCCCATTGGTGATTGATCTCTACAACACGTGTACTGGATGTCACGATATACTTTTGTGATGTTTGATACGCATATGTTACTTAAAAAAAAAAAAAAAAAAGTTGTTGAAAAGCGTCACATGTCAATTTTTTACAGATATTTCAAAACAAAAATAAAAAGTAATTTAAATATTAACAAATCAAACGTTGCAAAAAACATTTTATGAACGACATGTGTAATCTGATATCAAAAGTATTCAGAAAACTTTTAAAAATAAAAATAGAAAAATGACACCTTTCGATTAATTCGATAAATAGAAAATAAATAAAAAAATGAATCCTTTCCGATTAATTAAGAATCCCAAAATTCGTACCTTTCTGATTTTAATTTTCCTTTCTGCCGTAAATGTCACGAAACTAAATGTCCGCAACGCCGTACGTAACAAACAATCGGAGGAAAACCAAAAATAAAAGACGGAAATTTACAAACGTATGCGCGTGCAAATTCCTTAATTATGCTATACGAAAGGAGAAAAATTTTCGATTCTCTCGCCTTGCAAATCGCATCTCTGCAATGCACAACTCGCGCATCCTTAATGCCACCACGTCGTCGCACTGCGAAAATCTTCGATTTTCCGCAGTTTACAGAGAAGGAGAGAGGAAGAGGAGATATCTCGAGAGCATCTGGTATATAGTCTCGACAATGCGTCGGTAACTTATAGCGGGAAGATTTAAAGGTGCTCGGGCGGACGCAGATATATGGCGAAATTACTATCTCGCGGTCGCCTCGTCTTTGAATAAATCGCGAGACCCTTACACGTTCAATAGCGCGAACGCCGAGTAAAAATCTCCAGATGCTCGTAAATTCAATCGGCTATATACCAGCGAATATAGATTCTCCACGATAACATAAATTTAACAAATATGACGAAGGAATAACAAGGGAAGTTTTTGAGCGCGTTTATCGCGAAAATAAAACATTTGCGAAAACACACATCGCGTTTCTACGTTTCGCCGTAAAAAATTCGAGCAATACACGCCGTATTCAATTTTATGGATTACATAAATGATTTGATAAACAGTTAACGCGCATAGAGTTCATTTTTATTCGACATAAATATGTAATACTTGTAATATTTACATGTCGCGTATGATAAATAATTTGATTAATATTCGTTACGGAATCCATCAGTTATGCGCATTAAATGAGTGATTTGCAATTCACTTTATCCAGTTTGTTTGTCACGCAATTATCAACGGAATGCAAAACGACACACTTTTAATTACACGAATTTAGCTTCAAATTTCGTGTAATTAATTACACCCGTTTTCTCTCGCACGGTATACTAAAATAATAATTCGTTCGATAATCGCAATATCCATCTATTCTATATACAAATTTCGTCAAAATAAAATATTCTCAAGTATAAATTTATATCTTATTTGAAATACAAAATTTTTACGATATTGACTGCTTTAGAAAATCTATATGTGTGCAAATAATCTAAATATAAATTTATTTATGTCAATTAGAAATATGCAGAAAATTATTTCCCTTACACACACACACATGCAAATCAAAATGAGACCAAATATGTATACGTATGTACATATATATGTATATCGCGCTAAATGAACGCTCGATATCAATTCAGCGATGAAAAGGACGACACACGGATTAGATTCGACGACGACGACGACGACGACGACGACGACGACGGCAACGACGACGACGACGACGATGAGAGAACTTTCATTGCCAGATGCGCACTTTGCCGTGGTAATATGCATAGCTCTTTGGACGCGTCGACTCACGACTGTTTTGCGTGAATATGCATTACCGAGACGAGTAAATCAGCATAAGTAATATCGAGAATGTATATAAACTCGGTTTTTCGTCGTGCGCATCTTTATTAAATGAAAAATTTAATTTCAATTAGCGATAGTTCGCGCGGGCGAAGAAGACAAGAAGTTAATTTTGCGAATCGGAAAATTGCGAATGTTATATATAAAAAGCGCAGGTGCACGCTCTGCCAATGCATTTAGAAATTTAATTTTGCAACTGTTCTCGTAAAACGTTAAATTCAACGCGATGTCCCATGATTTAAATAACAAATATTCCGCGATGTAGAGGTGTAAGCAAGTAATTAAGTTTCTCTATTCCAGTTTGTGAATTGAAGAAAAAGACAAAGGTGCGTAATGGCAGCTGTTTCGCTAAACTATATGTGAATCTCAAATATATAATATGTTAACAAACTACTGCAATTTTTCTCCCCATAAAAGAGGCTATTAGCGCAAAAAGTGAGCCAACTTCATTTTTACATTTAAATAGAAGCGGGTTTTCTACGAGTCAACTGCCCATTTCATTCGAAAGTGCGCGCAGCTTAAAAGAAAATACATATGAAAGAATATTTATGCCAGCTTTAATTATGCGTTGCACGTAATTTTTTTAAAACCATATCGTACACGTGCATACACACACATAAAAAAAACTGAAACATTATACAAAAACTTTTTACGTTTACTTAAACCGAGATAAAAAAGACGCGACCGCTGCCGACCTGATTTTACGCGCACAGCGCATCAAATATGTCTAATCGCGGAATTCTCTGAAAATATATTTCACACAAGATCCAAGAGGAATACTCGTGAATTTTTAATTACTCGTTACGAAATCCTATTATGGGGTTTTGATATTTCAAGAAAAAAATTTCTTGCGAGCTATACATGTTTATAATTTTAATATTTCTTCGCACATACATCAGAAACAAATTTTGCGAGAACATTGTTTTCGTATTCTCACAATTATATTACATCGCATAAAAAAAGAGTAAAAAAATTAGCTTAACATATCAAATATATTTAAACTATATTTAAATATATGTGTCTACTTCAGAAAACGCTAAATGTTCGAAGATCGAGTTACTTTCCTCGTACGTATAAGTCGTCGTGAATAACAGGCGACAGGAATCTACTCTCCTATTATGTGCGAAGTTTTCGTGATAATAATGTGAAGCATGTACTTACACACAACGGTGAGATTCTTCGAATCGGAGAGCGTAGAGAAGGTCGGCGCGTCCGCCGTAACTTCGCAGCTGAACGTTCCCGCGAGGTAGAAGTCTACATCATAGAGCGTTACCTGGCTCGTATTCGACTTTGCTTCCTGAAACACACAGACACACACACACGTCCGGATGAGATGTAAAAGGAGAGGGGGGAAAATGGAAGCACACCCATATTGTATTGCACTACTGTGACCTACGTTGCTAGCATCGTCGCGAAATCGCAACGTGCCACTTACAACGCAGATAACGTGATTTGACTGTAATACGATACTCGTGTGTCTCGCCAGACATACACGATGATTACACGATCATATTTATTATTGAATAATATTTTCATGTTAGTTGCCGTGACTATATTTTACAATTGTGAAAATTACTCTCGATTATTCGAAAAAGAATATTTATAAAACAGTTATTGATAAAAAATATTTTTTTCGCGGATAATTTACGGAGATAAAATCTCTTGAAAAAACAAGACGTGTCACTAAATATTCCACGAATATCCTGGCTTTCGTCGCGTCGAAGGATAGTCCACTCGAGGGAACAGCCACCTTATCAGGAATTATCCGGCACTCGACTAAAGTGGCCCGAGAAGCCAAGCTGGTAACGGAAGTAGGGATGAAGCGGCTTCATAGGCAAAAAAAGAACAGAAAGAGAAGAGAAGAGAAGAGAGAGAGAGAGAGAGAATCCGAGGAGGAGCAAGGTTTAATCGGAACAGGCAAAACGAAGCATGCATAATTAGCGGGACTTAAATAATGAAAGAGGTACAAGTGAGCGCGATGGGACGACGCGCGTCGATGGTTGGGGGACGAAGGAAAAAAAGGAAGGGTGAACCGTGAGGCGTACTCTTTGACGAGCGAGCTTTGAAAGGCAAGCGAGCTCTTTCCGCCGCCGTTGATTTATGTGGACGCCCTCGCCGACTTCACAGAAGCAGAAACACAAAAGCTCGGGTCACACGCGCCGCACGGGAGGAATAAATATGAAATCCTTCTCTCCGTGTCTCTCTCTCTCTTTCTCGCTCGCTCGCTCGGCTCGTGATATCTAGAGAATAATGTCCCGGTGTGTTGCGCGTCTTGTCGTCCCTCCTCCCAATCCTGACGATGACACCGATACTCACGCGCGTGATAACCAATATTTGTGCGGCGTATGAATCGATCGCTCGCAGGCCGCTAATGTCCGGAGTAACAACCCTCCCGTGCGAGACATCAATTCTGTCGGACAAGGTATCAATCCGATGCGCGCATGAAAAATTAATGAAGCATTCCGAACCGCATCTCGAGCAAGCGAGCGAGAAAATATTCATATTTCGAACGCGTGGTGTGACCAGAAAATATCGAATCGCAACAAAACTGTGTTGCCTGAGTGATGCTGGCTACAGTTTTAAAATGTGACAAATCAAATTCTCCGGATTTCATACATTTTGCTGTATCATTTCGCATCAATCGTGTGAAATTTGTCATTTGTATAAAATTAATTCAATGTTCTTCATCCATGCGGTAGAGTTTTAATGTGTGACAAATTAAAATTTTCCGAAATATATTGCTACTAGGTCGTGTCAATCGTAAAATTTATCATTTTAATACAAAATTATTCTTTTTTTTCTCTCTCTCTCTCTCATCAATCGTAACGTTTTATCAATTTCATAAATATGCTCTAACATTCTTTTTCTATGCGCGCGAGCTAGTTTTTAATACGCCCGTGACGTGAAATCGTTACTCGCAATTCTTTCTGCATCAGACGAAATGCGATCGAGCTGCAGCCAGGCGTCCGTTGCAACAAATTTTCGTCCTTTTTATAGATCGTTCTTGTCCGATACTTGTCTGAATTGCTACTGCTCGAACGACGACGGACGACGACAATGTCAATATGCTGGAAACGCGATATCTACTATACTTCTTGAACGAGCTACTTGGTTTTGCTCGGAGAATTGCAAGTAGATACATCGGGAACGAAAATCGTCACGACTTCGGAGAAACGCTATTGCGGAATAATAGGTCGCGGTGCGATCTTTTCGTTGAGAATGAAACGCGCGCGCGCGCGCGTAACGTTTTGTCGCCGCGATTACAATCGAATCGCGGAACAGTTATCAACCGATCTCGCGGCTCTTTTCATTGCGATCGTAAACACTGTCGAAAATTGTCGACGCGATTTATCGACGAAAGCTCGGTTTCGCGCGGTTGCTACAGGCCGCCGTTAAATACGCCGATACGAGATGCGCGCATCACACACACACACACACACCATCGGGGGCTTTATATCTCATCACGAACACGCGCTTTTAACGTACTGCATAATGCGTTCTGTGTTACACACCCGGTCAGTGGTGCTTTGTTGACTCGTGTAAATGTTTCGCGATTCTCCGCAAACGAGTCGAGTCGAATCGGTTAACTCGCCGTTTCGCACTTTCGCGATATACACGCGTACGTACGTGAAATTACCACGCGCTGAAATACCTGCGCTGCAAATACGACTGCTCTTTACGTACGTACGTACGTCCGCGCGGAACGGAATTTTGTTATACGAGAAGTTTTCGGTTCCGCAATTGAACTTGTGTGTGCACCAGTGCGCACGCCAATATAATAACGTCGACAACTTCACGTTTATCGCGTTTCACAACATATATGTGTAAAACGCGACGGTCAAAACATTATACGACGACCAGAAAACGTGATAAAAGTGCGCCGGTTTTTCCCGACGATCCTTCCGCGGATGCGGGCGCGTTCCGCTATGCGAGAGCGCGCGCGGCGCTTTAACAATTCACTCCCAATATAAACGTCTATTAAATAAAATGTATCTGTCTGTAGCGCGGTTGGAGTGCTGCGGTATTAACGGACGCGGAAGCAAGGCAAAGCATCGAAATCCCGGCGAAACATGTATTTCCGATGTAGATCCGACCGACATACGCGGTAAATCAAATATCACATGGCCGGAACAAAAAAAAAAAGAAAAAGAAAAAAAACGAAAAACAAAAAAAACTCCGAGCAAGTAACAAAACAATTTTTTCTCTCAAAATCTACACACGTTCTCTCTCTTTCTCTCTCTCTCTCTCTCTTTTTCTCGAGGGACGGGGTGTCGCACGGGCGAGCGCGTATTTTTCGAAATCGAGGCTTTTATATCCCTCACGGTGCGGCGCATTACTTCTCGTTCGTCACCGGAGAATCCGCTCGCGCTGCCCGTGTTCCGAAACGATAAACGTAAACGGGAACGCGCGCGCGGCGCGTGTTGTCACGGTTTGTCAGGTCGTTCATTCGACTGTGCCGAAACACAACGGGAACCGACGGGGCTTGTTTTTGGTGCGGCGCGAGCGCGCGTGTGGTGCACACACCGGCGCCGCCGCCACTCCCGAAAACCGCCGGGGGGGAGGTTGGCCGAGCGACGCGCGTAAACGGCCTACGGAAATGTTGGAGCGATGATAAAAGCGCGCCGGGGCTGCGCCGACTGTTTTACGGCGATTACAGCGGTCAAGGGTGCTGTTAACGAGGCATCGGGTCGGCGCGCTGCGGTTTGCGTTTACGGTGATACGGTGAAAACCACATATTTCCGCCAACCCCCTGGCCTCGTCAATCCGCGCGCGGCTCGGACCGAAAAAATAACCGGTATATAGTTTCACGGTCGTTGACTCGCGTTGTGCGGACTTTGTCCCAATTACTAAATACTCCCGAGATATATTTGCAACTGGTTATATATACAAGTCGGAAAAGCCACAGCGAATGTAAATGGAACAATTAGTGAACAACATATGTCATTCAATCAATCAGCGTTTTTGTTGAGAAACGTTGATCTGTTGTTGTTATTATTGTTATGTTTATTACGTAACAACAGCGTGAAATAAAAGCGAAAATTTGTCGAGGCGAGCGATCGCGCGCGTTAATAATAATATACGTGTACAAGCGGGAGTGAGAAGTAACTTACGTCGACGTGAATCCATTTCACGTTGAAGGTTTTGATCTGCGGGTCGTCGCCGGGCGAGTATCGGTAGAACTCGTGCTTTCCTCGGTACCACTTGAGAGAATAGAGTGGCGCATTTTCCAGGTCATAATAGCACCGCAGAATCACCCCTTGCCCACGCTGCACCACCTCGGGCATTATTTCCATTCTGACCCCCTGCAGGCAGCTCGCACCTTTTGGAGAAAATGAGAACAGGAACGAGGCATTAAGTCTAGTGCGCATCATTAGTCCGCTTTTACTCGTCGCGCGAGAGGGTTGGCGCGCAGCACGCGTCAGCGAGAAATTGCAATTCCGCCGAATGACAATTTCTCCTCTCCGCAAGCTTCCTCTCGCGCAACGAGGTGAACCACGACCGCAAAACACACGCACGCGCGCGAAGATTCTCTCACGTCCGCACACGAGACACACGCTCGTACACACACTCGCATACATATATTAAACTCAACCCCCGCCGCGCTTCGCCTTTCTTCTTCCTCCCCCTCCCTCCCTCCCGTCGCGTACAAGAGTTGCTCCGCAAACTAACCCTCGCGCTCGAATAAACGCGCGTGTTTTTTGCTGAAACTCCGTTATACGGGGATTATCGACGATTCGACCTATTAAGCCGGAAGGAATCGGAGCGCTCGATGCCATTCGTATTAAAACAAAGAGAGAGAGAGAGAGAGAGAGAGAGAGAGTAAGAGAGAAAGAGAGAGAGAAGTGAGCCGATCTCTGCAACTTCTTGGCACAGTATGAGACTCTTATTACGCGGTACCTCCGGGCTACACTGTGAAACATCCGGGAATTCTCGCAACGAGCCGCGAATGGGAGCAAAGCTCCGCGGGGTTGACTTTCCGCCTCTCGTGCGAGAGCTGCATCAGAAACATATTGTCACGCAATATTTTAGGAAATGTGATATTTTGCGCGTTACTGCGGGCGGTTCTGTGCGCGCGCTTATTTTCACGCGTCGGAAGCGTGTTTACACACGTCGGGGGGTATAACGTTTAAATCTTTCGTCGCGCGCGCATTCTCTCCTCGTTTATTGCAACGCGTTGACGGCTTGTTCGCAAATAATGTTGTGTATTTGCGCGTCGCGTATTGGATGCTAATCCTAATGGAAACAAGCAACGCTTTCAAACGTGATTGCAGAGTTTCAACCGAACATTGTTTTACGTTCTTTGGAAAAAAAATTTTCTCTTTCTGTCTCTCTCTCTCTCTCTCTTTTTGTGGTATAATAAATTCTACATTTGCGCCCGTAAAATGTTTAATATTTCATGTTTGCGCTCTGCCTTTGTGCTTTTGACAAAGCTGCGTTATTACAAAACAATCGTTATTATTTTCTCCCCTCGCATTACATACGCATTTCTTTTGCGTGCATATTACATTAAACAATAAAATTTACAAAATTACACATCCGTATTCATTTGTTTCTTCTCTTACCGTGATTCGAAAAACAACACACTGAAATGCAGCGCGTATAAACTTTGTTAGTTCATTTTGAAGTACAAATTTAATATCGCGACGCATTAAAACGCTCCGCCATTATATTTTTGACGTGCAAGCGGGTTAAGAAAATAAACAACTCATTTCGTTCGAAAGCGACTTACACACGCGTAATGAGTTTGCTCGAATAGAAAGAACTCCGAGCGTGTTTAATATAGTGCACATCTTACACACGAACTCCTCAGAGAAATGAGAAAGAAACAGACGGTGCCGCGAATATCGTGTTACATACAAAAGAGCTGCTGCAGTGCGCTCGGAATTATGACAAGAAAAATATAAATGATAAATATTTAAGCACAAATGTCAAATGTATACAGTTATTTTATAAAAAAAAAAATAAATAAAAATTACATATATACTTGACCTTAATAACATACATAGTTTTTGTGTGACTAATTATACTTTAACGTATGTGCATCTCGTAAAAAGATTAGAGTAATTAGAGAAAAGATATGATCAGAATATCAGAGCGAGAGAAAAAAGTTCTGTCACACGAACAGATGTTGCAAAAGGATCGTTATAAAATGTGAAATTTTTTGTGAAAAAAAAAAAAACAAATTTGACGCGGGTATCGCGTTTTCCGAAATATTTTTCATTCGACCTGACGATCGTGTCAGTTAAAAGTTTGCTGATAGCAGGAAGATGCGAATTTCCATGTTTACCGAGAATAAGACTTGCGGAAAGAGAGTTGTGAAAGCTTTTTCCTGCTTAATTTTCGTTTGAAAGGCATCCTGAAAAATGTAGACCGACATGACGGCGCGGTGGTGGTGAGTTTTCCGGAGACTTCTTTTGAGAGACGCAATACTCGGGATACGCCACTCTCCCTTTGCGTCAATTCCGCGCGCCCACACAACACACCTGTAGGTATATATTTAAAACTCTCGAGACCGTCCGACGGGGTCTAAGTTTTTTTTTTTTATACTCGGATAGAGCGTCGCCTTTTACGACTAATTATTCGTAAAGAAAGCTAATTTAACGAAACACTTAACGTTTCAGCAATTCTCCTTTGAAAGTAGGAAACGCGCCACGCAACACGAAAATTGCCTCGCTCGGCAACGTCAATTGGGACGATGGATTTTTATACTTTCATAAAGGCGCCTCGTTTCAGCAAGCGGTACAAGCCAATATGATGGCGGTAATATATTTTATGAAACCGGTAAATAAGGTCAGTCCGGTCTATATATCGACTGCACTTATAGAGAGAGAGAGAGAGAGAGAGAGAGAGAGAAAGAGAGAGAGAAGAGAAAGCACTTATTAATATTTCTAAATTATAAGAAGAAAAACAGCTTAATAAGCTTTTGATAAGTAGTTTGCGAATAAAAAGAGTATTTAAATTATATCAACGATATATAAGTATTTAAAATAGCAATATAAATTCATCGTGAGATTGCCGCGTAATGCGATATTAATTCAGCAGGTATAACAAATTTGTGAATAGAAAATAAAAATCTATATTATATTAAAAGAAACAAGTTTTTGTATACTTCAAATGATAGACAAATCATCATAAAATATATATATATATATATATATATATATATATATATATATATCCGTGCAATACACAATACTAATATGAATTCACAAGAAAAATTTTATATTCTTTCCCTCTCTGTAATTAGCAAGACTTTCTTTCTGATGGAAAGTGGTCGCGTTTGCTCTTTTTTGTTCAGCCACCATCATCTCATCGCTTCTTCGCTTTCCCAACTTTGAAATTTATAATAAAGTTTTAACAACTCGTCTTCCCTGTGTTACGACTAAAGAAAGTCGGGAATCCATCGCATCGAGAGAGCGGCATAACGAAGAGAAATATGAATTTGAATACTCTTTAGCTTTTAACGTCCAAACTCCAGATAAATTGCGATAATTCGACCGCATAAAGATTAATATTCTTGATCTTAATATTCTCTTGATGTCTAAATGACGGTAAAATTTATCTGTGTGTATATAAACTTTTTGATGTAAACAAACTTTTGATAGCAAATATAAATATCAGTTGTTTTTTTTTTTCAAACAGCGGTAAAAATTGAGAAAATTCATATACTCATGTTCATCGTAATTACTTGCAATAAATAATAACTTCATAAATAATTAACTTGTTGCGTATTTACTCGAGAAAAACTAGTTTACGTCAAAATACCGCTCGCTCAAAGATTCCCGGCAATTAATTGCACGGAAAATTAATTGCACGATTTAGCTAATGATCTACCCGGGTGTTTTTGAATCGGTTTAAGACTCTTCATACGTTGATGAAAAATAACGGCGGAATTTCCAACACGTGTCAATATTAACCTTACGTAAAAAAAAAAAACCCCAAAAATAACGTTGATTTCCGCGACCGCGTTGCAAACAGATTCGATTGCGATAAAATTACGTTGATTTAACCGAACGGAAAGATAATCCGTCGAAAAATATAGTCGAAACGTAAAAAATCCTTCTACGATATTTCCGCGCGCGGCGAGTATTAAACGGTGCAATCGACGCGAATAAAACCAATTTCGTTAAATACGATCTACGCGATTTGCGAACACGCGAGCTATGCGCGCGCTGCGCGGCGTTTCGATAGCTCGGCTGGCTGTTAGAATTTCGCGATATTTTCGGCGCGAGTTTCATCCGACTGTTATAATACCAGTGCGCGTTTTTTCCGACACTTCCGGTTCCGGTAGATGGACATTCGAAAAATTAGGCCGCTCGTTATATACATATATATATATATATATATTCCGCTTCTAATCCAGCAGAAACAAAATATTCTACTAAAAACTGACTGTAAAACGCGATAAGAACCAAATCGGAACAAAAGCGCGCGCGATGACTCGCACGTTTGTTTTTCACTACGAAATCTGTATGTATGTATTTCTCGTCGCCGCGCTGCTGTGCAAAAACGAGCGTAATGGAACGACACCGAATACTCGCAATCTCTCGCGGAAATACAAACGAACATATTTCTGTCGTGGCGCGTATTCGGTCGTTTTCTTTATTTCCTCATACAGTAATGCAGATAAACGCAAAACACACCGTCGAGAGTTTCGGAAGGATAGAAACGCGGCTGATGCCTCTTTTCCTCTGATCCACTCACATGTGCGCTTCAGCGTTCAACAATACTGAAGTATGCGGCTGCGGGACATATTTTGCCGTCGATTTCCGCACACATGTATCCGCACGTTGCGATAAAATAAAACTCCAAGAATTTCGACCGTTAAGAAAAGATTCTCCATAAAATTCGAAATTATTTTCTTGCCCAGTTAACGACCGACTGTTAGCAAGAGACGAAAGATAATGTTTCTCTTTTCCTTAGAGCGCGCAGGGATAAACGTTCATCACTCCACGAGTTGCGCAGTCGCTCAAGAATAAAGGAGAAATTGGAAACTCATCAATAATGGATGAAAATTACTAAACTAATAAAATTATTAAACTACTGCCTTAATTAACAAACTATTGGTCCGTCCATATGCAAAGAAATCGTCGAATATTAGATGATGACAGACGCGATGATTCTACAATGTATTCGAGAAAATCAACGCGCCATAAAAAATACGTTACTAGCGAGACGTCCGCAAAAAGTAATTCCGCGATCTGCGCCATAAGATGCGCATCATTTTGAGAATATACGTAAACGTTCGTTCAAGGGAAATTTTAGTACGTCAACAAATACTTGTCACATTTTCATTTTGTTACTTACCTCTCATCGTGATATTTACGATGAGGAGACAGAATAGCGCGGATAACTCATACTTTCCACGGCGTTCCATGATGTTTTATCGCAAGCACAAAATCAATCCAGTAATTATTGCGCAAGCAACAAATAAAGAAAAATATCGAAAATATTCTTTTCTTACGAACTTCGAAGATTAAGTTCTGCAAAGCCAAGGGAACTCAATCCAACACGATCGACTGCCACGAGTGCAAACAACCTTCTGCGCCCTTGAGAAACTCAAAAGTGCGCAACCTGAGTATCGTCCGACGATTATTGGTCCGACGTACGAACGAACGAATCAGCAAAGCACTAAGTACGGCGTGTCGAATCGATATAGCAAAGGTGTTTACGATCCGTTTTTATGACCGGTGTTTATGACCGATTAGCTTTGTGCATGACACGTTATTACGCTCACGCGGTTTTCGCTTGTGTGCGTACGAGAGATCGAGGTAGCGCGGCGGCCTACCGGCTCGATACTCTTGTTGTCCGGCGTCTCTGAGAAGGGATCACTGAATTTCGTGATTTACGAGCAAAATAGAGGAAATTTCCATCGACTTAAAAAAAACATGAATTCGAGTAATTTGCTTTTGTGCTACAAATATATCATTTTTATATTATATTTTTTTAAATATTATTCTTCGTTCTATGTTTAATGAACAATGATGATATTATAGAATAAAAGCAAGACGGTGTGAAATTCTTTCGTGTTCCTAAATCCTCGACATCTTGACAAAATAATAACAGAAGCAATCTGCAACGTACAAGTAGAATATTCACATGCCAATAATTCCACAAAAATTCAAATTAATTGCACAGTTTACCTAATTTAATTTTTATGTCTATTAATTAATAACATCAAGAGATAAGTTTCCGATAAAATTATCTAAAATTTTATTAAAAAACACGTGACTCTTGTAGCGATCTTCGCATCCTTCGCGCTCGAAATTTCAAAAGTCGCGAATCCTAGGATTTCCACCTCCGTTCTTCGTCTCGTTGTTCCGAAACGTAGAGTCGCGTGCACAAGTTTGCGGAGGGAACTATGGTCGTAAAATATTCCGTAAAGTAAGTTACGCAGCGTTCGAACACATGCTACGTTTTTATTAGAATCTCCGAAGTCACTTAATTTCGATTAGTTAGAGCATTCTCACGCTTTGGGAAGGTTGAAAGCAAATGCGAAGGGGGGTCTTTATTTATAAAACAATATTTCGCGCGAAGTAAAATAAACTGTAATTTCATTTTGTCGCAAACACCGACCGGTGCATCTCGCGCGATTAAGAACTCGCTTGGGGGGAAAGAGAGATATCTTTTTTCTGCAAAATGCGAGCTCTCCAACTATCAAGTCCCTCGCCGATTACGCGTAGCCCTCTATCTGGCTGAGCTTATTGCCGTTGCACACCGACGACGAAGCGGAAGTTTCAACTTTAGGGAGTAACGTGAACGACCCACTAAGCCGCAGTGAATAACACACATGTAAATAACATGTAAATAACAAACAGGTTGAGCATCGACGAAATGCACTTTCCCGCGGTATATACGCGCGAAACAAGTTAACAAATTCCTTTCTGAGTTATTACACCGAGTCCGATAGTTCGATCGCGGGCGAGCTATACAGCGTGAAAAAATTGTAATTTTTTTTTTTTTGCCAGTCGCTTCTCGCGGTATAGATATATTGTCGATAACGCACATCGATCAAGGCAGTCGCGAGAGTACTGAAGAGAAATGTCGGAAAATAGTCTAATGTGTAGAAAAATTTATTTTTAATGATTTTTAAGTACATGGATTTGTTGTACTCCATGAGAAGAAAAATGCTACACCATTAATAATGAGTCCAGTCATCACCGGCATTGATAATTATATATAATCTCGCACACAGAGATAAAAAAAAAAAAAATATATCTTGAACTATATTTAAAAATAAAAAAAAATACTGCATGGATTTGAAAATTTTTACATCTCGAGAAACACGCAATGTTTGTATTTATGAATTATCACAGAAAAATATCATATACATATGTGTGTGCGTGCTACTTTTTCATGTTCAAGAACAAAAAATCGAAAAAAGTTGAATCAGCGCGCGAAGAAAGAATCTCAAAATTCAGACTAATATTCCGACAACATAATTGCGCGCGATAAACTCGCGAACTATATATACTCGATAATGATAGGGAAAAATGCCAGCGCAGAGTTTTTCGATAATAATAATTCGCGTCTGACTTTCGGCGACGGGCGGACCGTTTGTTAAAAACGCTGACAAGCGGCAGATCGTAATGAAGCAGCACGAAGAAATTCGAGAAAGAGAAGAACTCCCGTTCTGCGCTCTAGAAAAGCGGGAGACTGGTAGAAGCCCGGTTGGACTGTCGACTGAATCTGAAAAGTTATTACTGAGAGCGGGAACAAATTGCGCTTCCGCGCAAACAAAAATAAGGGGATGTTCGATCCGGATAAATGGAAATGGAAACTTCGCGTCTCTACGTGCAGTGATGAGATGTGCGAAAGTCCAATTGTTACTTATAATGACATAAATAAGGATTACGCTAAACGACGACGGGAGGCAGGTTCCGAGTGCGTTGACATTTTATTCATGAATGCACGTCGCTTCGCTTCAATTACGGGAGTTTGTAATTACCTAAAGTAGTCTCGCGCTAACCAATTACCATACATGCGTGTTACGTCTAGTATAATTTTGATCAGCTAAATGCGCGACGCCATTTTGTCTCCGTTTGATTATATTCAATTTATGTTTGAATGTGTGATACACGTAAAGTTGCCGCATACACGAAGAATCTGACAGATAAAAAAAAATATATTTTTAAATACGTTGTTTAAATTATACAAAGACTTTATATATATATATTAGAATTTTAAATATTTAGACAAAGATATTTAATTTATCTAATCAATGCGTGACGCGAATATTAGCATTGAAATACTAAAAATACGCAAAAAAAAAAAAAACGATAAATCGACGACAATCGATATGCTAACGCAAAATTCACGAAAAATTCAACCAATTTGATAGTAGATTATTCCATCATTTTATCCGATTTCTGCTTCCAATATATCGCTCTTCGAATAAATGCTAATGACATACGGACAGATGCAATTGTACTTGCGATGAATAAATGTAGGTATTGGAATGCAATATCGGAAAGGACATGAGAGACACGCCTGATACGTCAATTCCTCTTAAAAATCTGCTTGACATTAGCACTGAAAGCTGAACATGTTAAAAAAAAAAAAAAAAAATGAGGTCAAAGAAAGAGAAAAAGAGAGAGAGAGAGAGAGACAGATGAAGCGAAGCTAGCTATATCGAGAGTGTGTGCACATATTGCGGCGCGAAAGTACACAACGGCAACGGCCAAATGAAAATGTAGCGGCGACTGCTAGCCGCGCACAGTCCAGTCGGACGTCAAATCCCGAGAAAATATCGTAATTGCGTGAGAGAGCGGGGAAACGTATAAACTTCATCATTGAGGTCCGCCATGCACGACAAGCAGAAAAAAAACGGCAAAAGAAAAAAAAAACCAAAATAAAATATATAAAAATATAAAAAAAAAGAATATATAAAAATAAAAAAATAAAAACACGAGGCCGTCCGAATAGAATTGTGGTTTTACTGCTCGACGAGAGACGAGACAAAAATCCTTAGGGACGAAAGGAAGGAGAAATGACACGATGTGGCCGTAAAACGTGAGCACGCGATTTCCGCGTGACGCTCGTTCGACGGCAACTCGTACGTCGGATATATTTTTACAGCCTAACTCTCGCGAGCGCGAAAATAAAATGCTTAATTATAAATGTAAGAGTCGAGTTGGGCGGTTACGACCGAGTCAGCGAATAGCGCTATCACGACAAGCGAGCGAGAAGCGAGCTTTCCCCGAATGAACGAGCTGAGGTATTACACGTCGTGGTTTTTATCGGGTACTGACGTGGAGTTTCCTCTACTACAGGTAATCAAGACAGACTGATCTTTTTTTTTTTCTATTATAATAAAGTATGAAAAAAAAAGATACGTAAGGTATAAATACTCTCCGTTTTTTTTTTTCCGTACTGAGTCGAGTCAAATAAAAATCAACCGAAACGGAATTGTTCGAATTTTTTTGTCATGCTGAAATTATTTTTTACGTAAACTAACAGAGACAGATAGGCGTGAATATAAGCAAAAAAAAAAGACTGACGTGTGCAATGCGTGCGCTGTGTGTTTTTTCAGTTACAAACATTGAACTGGTAGCAATATTCGTACGGTAACGGACCACTGCACATGACAAGCTGATAACGAGATAGCTCGCAAGTGGAAATTTGATATTCAATCAATATGCACAGTTTGCCACTCTGTCAACTGTTGGTTTTCATCAGAGCGACAGTGCATCAATGTATTCCGAAAACTAAACGCGCAAAGTTTCTTTGAAAAAGAGTCAGCGCAAATTCTCTTTTCTCTCCGCGCGTGTGCTGGAAAAATATATTTAAATTCTTAGAAAAATATGAAAAAAAAACTGCGCGACGCGTTTTGACGACTTTATTTTAATCTCGCTGCAATTCATAAAATAAAATACATATTATATTTCAACATATTCTATGTAGTTTATGATGTTATTATTGCAGTAAGATTTTCTGAAACTGTTTTTACACCGAAGCCAGAAAATAACATGTCCAATTGTCCTCGAGAATACAGACGCGGTAGTTAGCGCAAGAGTCAACGCGGAAGCAATTAACCGCATTATTACCGTTACTGGAAAATAGTCATGTAAATCAGGTAACAACTCACCAGGAGTATAAACATATTCCCGAGTAACGCACGCGCATTTGGGATATTCAAATATTGAAATTGAATATAAACGCGAGTCGATTTATCGCGGAGAAAGAGAGAGAGAAAGAGCGATCAAACGGAAAGCGCGAGCAAGATCGCAGTTTCCGCCGCATGATTGAAAGTGGCAATCTCAATAAGACCGCGAATACTGAATTAAACAACGCCGCGCCCGATAATTCAACGTAAATTCGCCGAATGCAAAAAACGCGCATTTGCACGGACAAAATGCCGTGAGGCGAGAGACGCACATTTCGCTGTTCCTCTCCGTCCCGCATTCGCCGTAATTCGCCGGCGGAGCGACGAATGAGAGTTAATGAGCGTCCGTCGTTGCGTAGATGCACTTGAAAAATACGCACGCCCTCCCTCCCCCTCCTCCGTGTGTCTCGTCTCTCTCTTCCACTTTCTCGTTTTCCTCTTCCTCTCGTCGTTCATCTCTACCGACATGATATCACGACGTCGTGTACACGCCATTTTTCTGGCGTACGAACGCACACACACGGGCCACTGTTCGCCGTAAAACGAGCCGAACGAGCGTCGACCCTCGTTCCGCGGCGGCGGCGGCGGCAACGACGATACCACGAAGGATTCTCCCTCTCGTCTACGAGCTATTAATGCCGAGCATCACGATGCCGGCTATTAATCGGTGATGTATTGACGCGAGTTGACTCGATGAAATAGAGGAAAGGAAAAAGAGAGACTGCTATGAAAAATCGCACGAGCGTCGCCGAAGCGTCGCCCTCGGAAATCGCGCTCCAACGAGGTTCTCGGGAGGGTTGTGCGCGTGCGATGCTGCAACCCGACGAGAGAACAAAGTATGCACCATAAACTGTATACTGTGAATCCAATTGGAATGCACACACGGTACGCGCGGGGGCTTTGTACTTTCTTGGATTTCGGTTTACTCGAGCGGATATGATGTACACAAGGAAGATAGAAACGCTCCCGGCTATACGTCGCTTCATTCTTGTAAGTACTCGCTGGCGCGCGCGAGTCTCGTTACAGAACGCGCGAGAGACGATTGCTCGGCGCGCGTGTGTGCGTATGTGTCACCAGAGACATGAAACGAAATCTCGATTCGATTTCACTCGGGGACTCTGTGTCGCTGAAAAGCGATTGTCGCTGCCCTGCAAAGTCCGAAGGATTCGCGAATAGCTCCCGAACCTGTTGGACATTATTATCTGTGCCACGTACGCGCGGGATTTACGCCGCTAAAGCAAATCGGACAAAGCCTCGACGTGCGTTCGCAAAAGCGCGTGTACAGCATCGATAATCAAATATGTATAAGAGAAAAAATTATATTTCTATTTTATCAATGTGTGTGTATGTGCGCGCGCACAGAGAATTTCTGACAGCTTCAAAAGAGCGCTTTACTTTGCGCGTGTGATTAAAAGTAAATATAATTTTATTATAGTTGGAAGAAGTTTTATTATTGGTTGAAAGAAAAGAAAAAAGAAAAAAGAATATCATATATGTAAAATATCGCACGTCAATATCAATAAACGCGTATTTTTATGCCGCGATACAAATGGCGTAAATTTTTTTACGCGCACTCGCGGCACAAAGAGACAGAGCTAAACGGAAAGCGAACGAAAATAAAGACGGGAATATTTTCGCGTACAAGGTAACCTATTCATCACACGGGAGAAAAAGGGAAATATCATTAGATTGACAGAAGAAATTGAGTTATTATGTACGAGAGGGGAGCGCGCGGAATGACGAGACCGTGATCGATGAGTAATATTGTGAATCATAAAAGAAGAATTCCGAGATCATAAATTATGACTCTCTCTCTCTCTCTCTCTCTCTCTCTCTCTCTCTTTTTTGTCGTTTTCCGAGCACTTTTATCTACATCCACTCTTGCTCGTCGCGAGGACACGATGTTTCTCTGCGCTATTGAAAAGTGAGAGAAAATTATGACGCGCTATTGTGCGCTGCGAGCTCTACACGCGCGCGCGGTCTCCTGATGATGCACCTCGCGTTTGTTTAAACAGACAAATTAGCATTGTTGTTCCGACAACGCAATGTTTGAGTGTGTTTGTATCTCTTCCGGTAAACGTTTCCATTTGCTTAGTCGGAAAACTTACGAGATAGCAAATACATTAATGTACCTAAATATATGTAACCTTCTAATAATTCGTTCTTTTTCTCTCTCTCTCTCATTCATCAGTCAACGCAATATTTACATCCTTAAACACTTAGTTGTATTACGGGATATACATAGACTCCATAACGCACCCCGAAGCGACGCAGCTCTGCAACCGTCGGGAGAATTATGCATATGACGGAAGATCGGGCAACATGCAAACTGAGACGCGCACCGAGTTGTAGCAATAGCGATGTGCAACAATGTGTGCCAGACGTTGATAGAGAAAGAGAGAGAGAGAGAGAGAGAGAGAGAGAGAGAGAGAGAGAGAGAGGAAGACGATTCATCGCTGTTCCGCGTCTCGGTATTGTGTGATTCGAACGTTAACGATTCAATGAAATCAATGACAATAACCGCGCGTTAATTACGGAGCTGTTATAGTTAATGACGCTTATTCGAATTTGCAAACCGCGGAGGGAATTTTAATTTCGAGCTCATTAATAATATGATTATTTTAAACGAAACGGAAACAGGCCACACATAGTATATTGAATTGCAAAATTTATATTATTACCATAATTAGCGCCTAAGTATATTCGTTATTACATAAATGTTAAATTTTATCAAGCGTATCTTTTTCTACGTTGATCTAATAATGATATTCCTCGTCTCGTAAAGAAGCGAGAATATCTTGTACCTTGCAAAATTTACAATAAAATATGTTTTCTTCGCTCAGGAAACAAAAGAGTCGCGCGCGCGCGAACTCGCATTTCTCACGAAGTGAAAATTACGCGATATTTGATACGTTATATAAAAAAAAAAAAAAAAAAAAAAAAAAAAAAAAAAAGAAAAGTTTCCAGATCGATTGTCATCATAAAAGCATTTCGCCATCGGAAATGCAAAAAGCACGCGAACTTCGGGAAGTCGCAGAAATTCCGTATTACCTCTTAATGCCTTTATGATTCCGCGTCGCGATACAAAACGCGGCGGAAGGAACCGGATCGATCTCTCTCTCTCTCTCTTTCTTTCTCCGTTTGCTATATACTCAAGTTCCCGATTACAACTCCAGGGCGAAACGGAAGATGGAACGACGTCCATCCCGCCCCTTCCCCTGTTCATTCTTCCCTCGCCTCGCCGCCGGTATTTGCGACTTCGTTTCGCCGTTGTGCCCGGTTTTAAACTACTGCGAAACTATTGTGCTTTCTTATGATCGGCCGACTAGATGTGCAGTCGCCGCGGCGCTTTTGCTCGCCTTTCTTCTGCATCCGGGAGGATATCTTTCGCGCGTGTATGCGTGTGTGCAAGTTGGCGTGGGTAGCGTCGCCATAACCGAAAATGTAAGGCGAGAGTCCCGGAACTCGCCTCGATACGAAGGCAAGATCCTTGGCATCATTGGGTCGCGCGCGCATTTTTCACCGTTTTTTTGCGACCTCTGCCGTTTGTCCTCTTAATTGGGATGTTTTTACACGGCCGTTCACGCGCGTATCGCGTTGTGCTCAGAAATCAGATAAGTGCCGGAGAAAACGGCGAAGGAAAAAAAAACAACCCGTAAATTATTGCGTTCGCCCTATCTCAAGTATATATTCCGTTGTACCTCGGCTTATCCGGTCGAGTGATGTAACGTTTTTTTTTTTTCAGTCTCACCGGCTAACAAACGGTCAGTGCTATATATATGTATACAAGAACTGGCGATAGAAACGGAAATGGGAGCTATTTCTTTGTGCAAATATATCAATCGGAAATGTGGAATACAAGTTTTTCGCGCTAGGTTTTTAGTTTTTGAGAAAATCAAAGATTGCAAAATTGATGATACATTTACTTCTCGCCTAATTGGCGTCTAATAATATTTTGTGTCATCATCAAATGTATTTTATTAATAGCCGGTAATAATAAATTTAAAGGAAATATATACTCTCTCTCCCCCATTTTTATAGCAAGTTTATTTTTCGCTACGCGTTTGAAAAAGTTTCATTCAAAGTATAACTGGAAAAGATTTCTTTCTAGTCCCTTAACTTTTTCGAGTGTACACGTCGCGATATAGAGTTCCCTTTAGTAGCAATCGGAGGCAATTCTCGTTTTCGCATCAGTCGTCCGGATTGACATTGCACTGCAGCTACTCACGAAGAGATTCAAGGATTCGCGAAAGTCCTCGAGGCAGGCACCCGGTGTTATCCTGATATCGGCAGAACGCTCGCAAAAATCCTCGTAAGCGGCAGATACATCACCCGGCCAGACAGCTGTTTTTCTTCAGACCGTGTTCGGAAGGAGCAGCTGTCCGGCAAAAACCTTGAAAGTTTCGCGATTAGACCGGGTGAACGAGCGAGCCGGAAGTCGTCCGGATCGTCCTGATATAATAAGTTTGATTAAGTATCGGCAATTCCAAGTACCAAGTCGTCGATCGTCGCGCAAAAGAGAATCCCACGGGCGCTACTATGACGACGGACAACGACGACTATCACGACGACAAGGACTTTGGAACTGGCGGCCGAGATGATCCTTTATTAACGGTGACGTAGGGTTATCGACGTCTTTCTGAGAGGTTTCTTGCAGCGTCGATTCGCCCGAGTTTCCGGATGTTGTCGAGGAGGCACGATAATACTCCAATTGTCTCTGACAAGGGCGATGATGGAATTTCCCCGGAAGAGAGAAAGAACGGCCAGACGGTGCACTCGAGTTCACGTACGTGTATATGTGCATGTGTGTGTGTACGTGTGTATGTCTGTATACGTATGTGCGCGCGTGTCTACAAAGGAGAATTGTGGGGGAGAAGAAGAGAACGCGGAGAGGACACCACATAATACGGGGCTTTAGGAAGTTTTGGCACTCGCGAGAGAATCTCCGATATTGTGTCAGGCCTTTTGTGGATGACAGAGAGACAAGTGAGCTCTTCATGTGACCGGAAAGAGTCCGTAATTTCGACGGCGGTTAGCGGAGCAATTGTGCGAAACTATATATCGTCATTGCGGCGACGAATCTGATCAAATCGTTTTGCGGTTTCATCGTTCATCAAAAAAAGAGAAGAGAGAAAGAGAGAGACAGTCTATACACGCCGTAATGGCAATAAAAAGTACAATGTAACGCTAAATGGACTGTATAAAATGCGAAACCGGAAACCCCCGATCGCTTGTTACACTGCCACATTATATAAATATATAATACATCGCGCATACACGCGCTGCGTTAACCACCGTGTGATTCTCGCGCGATACACACTCTCGCGGCGCGGTAACGAAAGACTGTCACGTACACACATCAAAATTAAATTTCAAATTGCTTCGGAAGTATATTTTAATCATTACCGCCGCCGTGTGTTGTTTCGCGGTGGGGTACTTCATTAATTGCGAAATTAATATCGGCAAACTTTGCGGACGCGGTCGTGACATTTATTTCTGCGTTAGCGACGGTGTTTGTCCCGCGACGTGTATTTCCACGCGCGTTATTTTCCACGCACATTTAGATCCTAATTACATTTATATAATTAGTAATTATGTATGTGGATAGTAATAACATACAGAAATAACGCAACGTTCAATGCGTAAACATTGTTATAAAAGGGAGATCCTATTGGAATATTTACAGTTGCAAAAAAAAAAAAAAAAATATCGAATCGATGCACGTTATGAATCTAAACTTTAATCACTACCGTTATTAAAACGTGCACGCATAAAATATCCAAGAAACGCGGAGCGTTTCTCAAGCGGGAAACCTTGATTACATAATTAAGAAGAAGCGTGATGTATATATACATAATCTCTTCACCGTTAAAAATTACTCTGCGTAATCACCCGACATCCTTTATACTGTGGTTGGCTCGGGTAAGGATAATAGCAGAGCACTAGGAGGAGGTTAGCGCGCGGCTACGTGCAGTATCTTGATCTCCTGCCAGCGCAATGTACTTCGCGAACGGGAAATAGAAACCACAGACATTTTGATCACATTCTCAAACGAGTTTATTATGCCCGGGGAACGGGATGATACATATGCCCGAAGAACGCCGTGTGTCCTCTCAAAATATTTCCGTGTGACGCGAGCGAAATGTCTATGGAATGTCGTCGCGCGTCGTGTTGTCTAAGGTTTAATTTCGGGTAACCCAAATATTGTAAATTGCGCGCAACTTGCGCGAACAAACATGAATTTAAGAAAAAAAATCAAGAAAATTAATTAAAACGCACACGGATGCAATTGATGATGTGTTGTAGTGCGAATTATTAATGCGTTCTTTTACAAGATGAATATTATTCTTATTGAATTCTGTGTCTTGTTTTGTTTATTTTAAGCATTAAGACTCTTTCTCCTCTCTTAAGTATTAAGACTCTGTAAAGCTTCTCTTTTTAATTTTTTATCTTACTTTTTTTTTTTTTTTTTTTTTTTGCTTCTATCGAGAGAAAACTTTGTACACAAGATATTGTCCTTTCTCTTCTCTAAAAAAAAAGGGGGGCAAAAAATATAAAACTAAATGGTCGGATCGAGCGTAAAATACGCGATGGGATCTTGATTTTCCGACGTGACAAGCTCTCGCAATGCGCCAGATGTTAAAGAAAGCGATTAATTAGCTGCCAGCTATCGTCGTCGCGGCTCAAAAAGATGCTTCTGCTCGAGATGAGTCGTGTGACTTACGGAAAATCTCGGGACAATAATATTCCAAATGTCTCTGACAAGCGGGACAATAGAATTTCCGTTGAAAGCGGAGACAACGGGAATGAGAATCGAAGAAATCCCGGATCAATGGCGGGGAAAGGAGGGGGGAGGAAGGGAAGAGGGCAAAGAAAAAGTACGTCGCACAGTTGGACATGATTACTTTCCATTTTGCGTTGCGTTATGAATGCGAAATAAACGCGTCGGAAATAATCTCTCTCTCTCTCTCTCTCTCTCTCTCTCTCGGGCTTTTGCCTAAAACAATATATTTTCTCTCAGAAAATTTTATATATTTTTTCTGTCAAAGAAATTTTTAAACCCATATATATACACACACGTACTTTCCACTTCTAGCTGCGTGTAACACATCGATATAGCATGAGTTATACATACACCGAGTATCTTCAAATATTTTCGAAACAATATCGACGGCATTGGCTGGCGTAAAACTCGGAAAATAATTGAGTTACACGTACACGTTGATCGCAATTTATGTCTTTTCCGTAAATGGGTCTGATACCGGAACAATGAAATATGGCGAGAAACGTTAACCCAAACAATATCATTTATAAGATATTTACGACGGGTACCGAGAGCCAGGCAGTGTCGTATAAAACGCTTCCACTTCCACTTCCTATCCCTCTCTCTCTCTCTCTCTCTCTCCCTGCCTCCGTTCCACTATAGAATGGCGTGGAGCGAGTAAATGTATTAGTCGGATATCGATCGCGCATTTAATCGACATTCGGATAATCGAGATATTGTCGCGCGCACATCTGCACGCGGATATCCTGGTGAAGTCGTCGGTAAATCGCAAACCGATCGCGTCTTATATATACCCCGGGCATATATAAAGCAGAGCAACAGATCTCACGCGGAAGATTATCGATCTGCACATCTCATCTTTGACGATGTGTTATCTTGAGCAATAATCTGGATGCGGCAGAAGATCGGATAACATCGGTGGCTCGAGTTGCAGACACATTTCTGAACACGATACAACGTTCATTAATTCAACAGCTCGCAACATTAAGACCGAGGGGCTTTCGCCATCGCGCACGCGCTATCGGTGAATCCGATTTCACGGTAAATCAGACAGCAACGATAATCAGCACGGATAGATAATGAGCACGGAGATGCAACACACAAGTTACAAATCGAAACGGGAATTGAGTTTGTACGTCGGCAATACACGCCTATATGTGCGTGCGTGCGTCACTTTTTGTTTATATCTCGTTATATCAGAGAAAATGTAAAAGTTATCGATGAAAAAAAAAAAGCAATATTACACAGAGGAGAAAAATCTGCAATATCTATATGTGTCATTCATTTAAGTTCTTTACCACAAAAAACGCAAAAAAAACTAACTTTTTCAGCAAAAGTTATTCAAAATTCACGCGTGACATCTCGAAAAATCCGATCGAGTTCTTCCGATCGTATCGAAACGACACGCAGCATCGCCGCGGAAGCAGCTTGTAATCCGCTGCGACGAACGAGTGATAGCATATCGCGTAAAACCGCGGGACGGACAATATGTCTCGTAAATCATGGATATACTTCGTGCCGCGCCGATGTGTCCATTGGATTATTCATTTTACCGCTTGTCGCTTTTGCATCCGCAGCAGCCATTATCGTGAGCACATCCCATCGACGCGATTCACGATCCCTCCTGTGCAACACAAACCCCGCGGGCTCTTCGCGAAAAGGCGCTGCGCGCACGTTGCATTTTAGATATATCCCGATTATAGGTACGTACGTAGGACAACGCCGGGAAGGTAAACGCTGAATCGACGCGACGTTGCGGCGCAAAAATTAAATTTCTTTCGGCGCGCGACTATTTCCGCTAAATCGAAAACGTGAGAGAAAACAAGATATTCCGGCGTCCCTTTCGCTCGCGGAACGCACGCGCTCGATCCCTCCGCGCACAAATGCTGAATAGCTCGTCGAAATTTCTATACGTAATACGTCCCGTATTACGAACAGCGAGTTCTCCTTCCCTCCCTCCCCTCCCCCTCCGTTCAAACTTTTCCTCTCCGTTAGAAAAAACGGACAATTGTCGTTGCACGCGCATCGGTTTCGCGGTCGGCGCGCTACAGTTTTTCGCGGTTTTCCGCGAGTTTAAAAAGCCGGCGTGTGCGCTGAATTAAAACGAAAAAGAGGAGGAGAAGCACAATCTCTCCTTCCTCTCGCTCTTTTCCTCCCTCCCCGAAAAAAAAGAGAAGAAAATAACCGTTGAATGGTGCAATTCACTCTTCATCGTTCGTACGACCGCCATTGCGATCCTCTTTTCAGCGGCGCTGTGCAAACACGACGACGACGACGACGAGGGATATGTAGGCACGAGTCGCGTAGGGGGATTGAATGATGTCGCGGCCCCGCTCCGCGCGTAGAGAACGACGACACGATTCAACCCGCCATTTTCCAGTTTCTTCCCGTCGTCCGGACCCGGGAATCGAGAGAGAGTGCACAATCGAAACGGGTATTCATCGATTTGCGCACGCTCGGTTGCTCTCTTTCCGTGTATGTGTGCGCGATCTCGAAGAAAAGAGGGGGACATTCACCCGTAGCGCGGAGACTCGCGCGCGCTACTACACGTCCCGTCAGAAATCGCGACTTTGTTCTTGCAAGCCCGAACCCAAGCCCCGGATAAGCTTTCCACGCGAACGGGAACTCCGGAATCGGGTCGTTCGTGTTAAAACCGTTTGCTGCCGTTTAACACCGCCGCGCATTTCGCGAACTGCTTTGAGAATAAACCCTTTGGACCGAGAATCGTTAGACCGTAAGCGATCGTAACGAGGCAACGCGAATGCATCGTGTTATTTTGCAGCATCGAGCGACGCTTTGTCCGCGATATCGCTCGAGCGAAAAAGTCGAGAAACCGAAGCCGAAGATATCAAATCGCGCGATAATGCGAGTTTTTTTCGAAAGCCGCGAATCTACGCGATCTCGCCCCTTAAGAAGAACAAGTTGACGCATTTGTAACAATGATCACGCGCGCGAAATATGTATTTATTATATATCGGCAACGCTTGTCGAAGGAGGCGAAAAAAGAGTTCGAACGTGCGTGCGTGACTCGCGCATACGTAATCAAAATTGCGCATAACGCGATGCGTCGTACATATTTATGAGCATTTTAAACAAATACAGAGTGTCTGAAAAAAATTTTGACGAAGCGTGAAGACAGGCTGGATCAATCTGAACAAAAAAGTTCATTTATCATTTTGCAATATTTTTTATTGTTGTTAATTAACAGTATGAAAACCAACAATGCGGTTCATATCCGAATGATCCGAAATTCTGCAGGCGTATACGATTTTCGGTTGCAACGCAACCAGTTATCAGCTGATAGCGAGAAGCCGAATCAAACGCCGCTCCGCTTTTTTGTTCCGTTGCTAGGACTTTGCACGAGGCAAATCGTTTTTCTTTGCTACTGAAAATTATACACGCACACAGAATTAAATCATCTCTTCCTATGGCTCACACATTCATTAATTAATAACTCCGTAAAAATGTTTTTTTTTTTTTTTTTTCAGATTGATCTTCACACTTCGGTTGCAAAATTTTTCAGACTCCGTGTATATACGTATATATATATATATATAGTTTAAAGCTCGCTGAATCAAAAATTTAAATATCGCGACGAGCAAGCGACGACCGCTCTGATAGCCTCGCGTATTTCTAAATGCACGGGAGTCTCG
>QVNW01001386.1:0-44168 GCA_014825475.1 Pseudomyrmex flavicornis | reverse complement strand
ACTGAGATAAAATACTTATTCAGGTTTAATTGCATTCACTTCTAATTACTGATTTTTGTCTTTAAACGGGCGTGTCAGTCCTGATTTATGGATTATTGTCAAAACATTGAATAGAAGTTTGATTGTATATCGAACATGTTCGAAGGGAACATGCAATTTCTGACATTATTGTGACTGTAGCAAACGGTTCCGCTACGTTTGGCGCGTCTGTGCGCCGTCGAAGTTACACACGTCGGGGAATCGGGAAGACACGCAACCGCGCATTAACTCGGCACCCGCGAGAGGGAAAGGATCATGGCATCACGGATGGCATCTCATAGCTATATTTCATTGCCGAGTCGGGGAACAAAGCGCTGCGAGAGAGGTATCGGTTACCTCATGAACTCCTTCACGTACCCGTCGAGTACTCTTTTCAACGCCTTCAACGGTCCCTCCCTCCCGACGGAAACTTCCTTTTCTTCTCTTTTTTCTCCGTCTCTCTCTCTCTCTCTCTCTCTCTCACTTTCACTCTCTCTCGCTCCTCGTCTTCTCGTTTCTCCCTCTTCTCCCCCTCCTCCCCGAGTTTCTCGCTTCGGCAATCCGCCTCGGCGCGATCCTTCTTTTCAGCGCGCATAATACGTTCCTTTAGCCCCCTAATGAGCGGCAATTACTGTGTCTCTACGGCTAACGATCAGTGACGATCGATGATCCCTCTCTTGCACGGAGGGCCCCCGCGTGCACGCCCTCTATGAACCGGCGACCATTTGTTCGGGAACGAAACAAAGCTCGGACCGGCGGTATACTACGCGCACGATAACACGCACCTCGTCCGGTGTGTGGAGATCGATGAAGTTGCAGCGCAGCATCTCGCGCTGCCCTCGCGCGTGTTTCTATACTATATGGCGTGTAGAAAAACTCGTTCCGCGCGTACCGAAGGAGCGAGCGTGAAGAGGCGCTTCTCGCTCGGTCAGTGGAATATTAATGAAATGACGATTGATGCCAGCTAACCTCAGCGCGTCTGCAATTACTCGTCAAATAGGTGGATGATTATTATAGTAGACAAGACACTGGTTCTCTCTTCCCGTGCGCGAGCAATATGTTGGCTTTGACTAAACATTTTGTTTGAGTACGCGCCGTCAAGTCTTATAAATATGGTAATAATCATGAAACGGCTCGTTAAGAGTTGTATATTTTCGTTTCGCGCAGCGTTTGTCGTCGCGACGCGACGTTAACGCGACGTTTTTCCCCCCTGTTGTTTCGTTCGATCCACGCGGAATTACGTGATAACGATGCGAGATTCTTCGCGCGTTACAATTCACGACGATGTTTAAGCCGAGAAATAAATACGCGACAACGTTGCCGCAATTCGATCGCTCGTAATTATGACGAACTCATTTCGCCAGCCGAGGCATGAATGAGCATTCTCGATGAATGATCCCGCTGTGTTACACGTTCAAGGCTGATCGAATTGTACTAACGAGACAATGGTCGGTTTTGATTCACACGAATGCAAATAACAATGTTTCGTTTGAATTCAAAATTCGCTTTCGTTCGTACTATCCGATATCGCTACGCGCGATCAGCCATGCGAGCGTGTAAATTTCGATCACCATCCCTCCCCCGTCAAGAATTACAATGCGCGCGCGTTATACACACACACACACAAAAAATCCCCGTGAAAAAAAGCTTCGAAAATCTTCGGGCTATTCACGATCGGGAGAGTGATTCGCTGATTCTATATTCGCGCCAATGTTATTTTCGTGTTTCCGTCGAATGATCATATCCCTCAAATATAGATCCGCGTCACGTGAGTGGGCGTGATGAGATCTCGCTCTCGTAAACGTCGCGCGCGCGCGCGCGCGTGTGTGTGTCTTGTATGTCATCGGTTCCAATCTCACTCTTTGCTCTCTTCAGCGGGAGGGACAAAGAATCGACGGGAGCCTTGACTGCCGGGTCGTAGAGAAAGTACGAGATACCTCACGATCATATACATGGGAGAATGTGTGTGTGTGTGTGTGCCAAGTCGGAGAGATTGCCGGATGCACGTCACCGGACGATTCCGTGTGTGAATCGATATCACCGTACGAATTAGTAGCTTGCGGTCCAATATCTCGCCCTAATATTTCGTTTCGTCCCTAACGCGTCCCGTCAGGGTCGAACACATACGTTTCCGTGGGCACGTAGGTGCCCTACGGTTCGAGAGAAATGGGGGAACCCCCACGGCGTCGGCGTGAAAACAGGCACCCGCCGCACACGCTCTGCTGCCGGTCTTCGCAACAGCACATTCGTGAAACAAAAAGCGATCTCGGCGGAAACAAGTGACAGCTGGTCCCACGCGTACGTCAATTACCTATTTGTACCTTTCGCGCCCCTTGCCATTTCGTTTTCCTAAGAGACGAATATGTCTCCGCAAACGTGTCTAATTATTTGCCGATGGACAAGTTGGCTCCTTTGAAGCTTCGACGGAAATGTTCGCGCTGACTGGTGCGAAATGGAGGTTGCGTCGTCGTAAAGTGCGAGTTAAACGTGCGTGGTCACATATTTGAAGCGGATTGATACAAATAATAAAAACCGGAACTGCCGGTTTGTATCAACGCGCGTCACACAGCGCATACACAAACACGATATATAAAATAAATACGTGATATTTATGGACTTTCGTCCTTCGAATTAATCACTGTCATATTTCAGACTTATTTCCACTTGCTGCGGCGGGAGCGAGAAAACTCAAATACATCGCCGCGCGATTTTTCCGAGCACTTAATTACACACCGACACTCCGTGGTTCTTATTAAATCGCGTTTTTCGCGCGCACGCTCTCGTTTTCTGCATCACGTATGCGAGCACGCGAAATGCGAACGCTAGGTATATATATATATATATATATATATCCGCCACCTTGCCAGGCCGCCATCAATCACGTTACCTCGTAACAGCCCTTGACAAAAAGCTGCCACGCGAATTGCGCGCCGGCCACCCCGGGCGAGTGGCAGTAATACCCGAGTTCTTTTTCATTGCTTCCTGAATATCGCTCAGAATGTCGAAATACGGAATCATTAACAACTGCCGCGCGCGCGCGCGCGCGCATACACGATCCCGGTCGCGACTCGACCGCTCGCCCGTCGTCTCGCTCCTCGCCTCGACCCGGTAATCTATCACGAAGGGCTCGTGCGAGCAGGTGTCATGGCAGTCTGGCCGCTAATGATCCTGGACATCCAATGTAGAATTAATCATTGCCTTTGTCTCTACTGCTTTTTGCTCGCCTACGTGCCGCGGCTTTTTGGCGGTTTCTTTCCCGGCGAATATATATCGCGTGCTCGCCGCTCTTTTGGTCATTATCGTCGTTAATTCGTCGTCCAATATTTTCGCTCGGTTTCGGAAGCATATTTGTTGCCCATACAATCGACCTTATCTCGCGACACTAAGCTAATTGTTTTGTGAGAAATTATTTTTTTATGGTGACTCTCTTACTCCTCATGACTTGTTGATTCTTTCTCGATAAACATTGCGTAGCCGTACGCGGCAAATTATTTTATTTGCGCGTATAACTTAACGTCGCGAAAGTCTCAACATAAAGTTGATTATATATTTTCAGCGGTCTTAATATTCTGTCGCGTTGAAATACAGAGGTTAAATTGATTTGTAAAAGCGACAAATGCAAAGGTAATGGAAATTGATTTGTAAAAGTCGCAAATGCGAGGATAGTGTGTTATCTGTCATGTGACTTGGCTAGCACGGTGAATACGATAGATCAAAACGGTCTCGTGCATAGAGGCGACTTGCCTCTCGCTCGCTTATGTGGACATTACAATTTTTCTCCGGCGCGCGAAAAATATATTCCACGCTGTGCAATTTTCTCACGCCGGCGCTTTCCGAAACGGGAATTCTGCCTGATTCGTCGGACATCTGTCGTCCATCTGCGGGCGGACGAAGAGACACACTCACGGCCCGCGGGACATTTTTCGCGGTAGAAGATTGCGCAACGCGATGACATCTCCTCGCGTCGTCTTCCATATTTCTTTCTCGTTTAAGGTCATCAAGATAACGGCTGTACCACTGAGTGACACTTGACCGTGACTCGAAGAAGAAGGTACCGGAAGGCATGTAGTAATGATTCGAAAGAACGTGCATCTCGCACACGGAGAAAGAGAGAGAGAGAGAGAGACTTCACGCAACCATAAATCCTGTCTTTTCTGGCCGTTGATTTAGGTTTTATGCAAAACTCAACTCGCCGCACTTTTTCCAGTTGTGCACTTTTTCCAGTTGAGGAATAATTTTCTAAGACGCGGCGCGTTGTAACCAAACATAAATTCTTAAGAATTTTGTAAATGTAAAATTTTGTAAGCACAAAATTTTTTTAACAATAAACACAGACGAGAATTAATAATGAAACGATAAATAAAAGCACGACGGGTGCTTCGCGAGTATCGCTACGAAAATGCAGATCTCCCGCTGAATAAAAGAGCGCAAGTGACTCGCGAAAAAAAAAAAAAAAAAAAGAGCGCAGTCGGGGTCTCGCTGTTCACAAAGAAAGGAAGTAACTGGCATCGCGAATCCTGATGGAAGGGATCAGGTGCGGGTGTAGCGAGGAGGTGGCAACGCAGACGGGATCTACGTAGAAACGCAAACAGCGCGAGTCTCTAATACACCGGAGACTTTATCAAAATCTGATAACTTCACAGGCGAAGGCAACGCCGCGCGCGCAGTAAAAGAGGAGAGAGTGAGAAAGCTGGAACACGCTCGAAGCGAGCTAAGCCACCCCCGAAAAGCCGACAACGCAGAGAGTTGTTGAGGTGGTTATATCCCTCTCGATCTCTTGCCTCCCCCCTCCCCCCAACTCCCATCCTGCTACCCCTCTTACGCCGTAGACGCTCGTGGGAAGCCTTGATTCCCGCATAGGCTGCGGTCCCCCGAGTTTCCGGCGAACCGTTACATCTGTATTTGCGCGAGGATTTTCGCGTGTACATATCCGATTCCGAACGTGTTTACGAGTTGCCGCATAAACTTCCGCTCTTATATAATTAATAGCGGCATAGTCCTCAATGAACACACTAAAGCGAGTAATGAGATTTGCAACATGAGACTAGTAAACGGGCGTTCAATCGCACAAAGTGAAATTTAACATTTATCCGAGGTGTTAAAAACAAAAGAATGAACGATATAATGATAAAACACATTGCATTCTTCGAGTAGATTATATTATAGATATTACTTTATTGGTCTGTTTCTCGATGCGTCGCCTTAATAATTGATTACACCGGATGTGTCGCGCGATGTCCTCTATTCTCGACCTCTGCTATCCGCGTTCTACCGCAAAACGCGACAGAGAATGCTGCGCCCACCGCCACCACGGGTGGAACGCCAGCGAGAATCTACCCGCTCCATTCTCGTCCCTCCGTAATATATAGCTCTTACATACACGCACGCACACGCCAACACTTTCTCGCACACATATACACATCACACATCACGGCGACCTCGCATCCACACAGACGCGCGAGTAGCTACGCGCGAGAGCACGGAGATTGCTCCGGGGCTTTCGGGGTTGAGCATATTGAATAACTCGCTCGCTGGACCGCGAAAATATACCGCGAGGCAGGCAGTATGCGGATCGACGTTTCTGAAAGGACCTTCCAGGATCCTCGGGGCGGGCGCTGTATCCTGTCTACGTGTATACCCTAACCCAACCCGGGTCAGGACGACATTGACGACGACGACGACGACGACGCGACGCGACGCGACGCGACGTGGTAGACTCGCTCTCTGGCATTACCCCCCCGTGTGTCAGAACTGAAAATGCACCACGAAGGAAATTTCGTTACGATGGGAGCTGCGACGTTCTTCGCGAGCGCCGACACGTGACGAAAATGAAACATTTCGGACGAACACCCGAGAACACGCTCTTGTATACCTTTAGATCGTGTTTCTCGAGAAACGTCTCAAAGAAACGACGGCTAGAAGTAATAATTCTAGAAGCATGCCTACACTGCCGATTACATTGACGAGAAAGCGATAATATAAATATGCAACGATATAATCTTTGAAAAGCGTGGAAAATACATATGTGATTACTGACTTTTCGATCAGAAATATGAAAACGGCTGTGTGAAAATCACGTGAAATTTTTAGCACGGAATGTACTTATTTACCGGGATTTTACAGTCTGATCGTTGGCGGATTTTATCAATCGGGAATTAAGCTTTTTACAATGCACGGCGGGTACCTTGCTCGGTCTCGTGTTGTTGTGCAGAATTCATAATTTGCGAATAAAAAGAGAATTGCCTAAAAGAGTGGAAAGTACGGCTGATAGATGGAAAAATGATAAAAAAGGGCCGTTATTTTTTTGTGGATTACATTATTCAGCGTTTCGGAACTAACAACAATTGTAACAAACTGCGTTATCCAGTGATGCAAAATATCTCTTATGAATTTTTTAATGGTATGTTTTTTTTCCACGTCGCAGCTAATGAACATTACCTGTACTCGGTGACCGAGTTATTAAATATTGAACGCACGTAACAAAAAGCGCAAAAAAGCCATTTCGATATAAATAGGAATTGGACGTGCGGAAAAATTACAGAGAAAATGTCCATATAATTTCGGCTAATTGAATAAAATACACAAATTTACATCTACAAATTATCTAAAATAAAAATTATCAAAGCTAAATTTTTTCATTATTAACATCAGCATACAGAGAGATTCAAATATTACAAGTAAATAACTATTTTTTTGCATGTGTAATTATACATGTTTATAATACTTTTACATGAACATGATATGTAATTAACAATCAATAATTGCAGTTCGGAGTAAAAATAATATTAGCGGATATTGTGTAGCAATGGTAATTTCCATTTCTCAAAACTATACAAAACAAAAGTTATTGCGCGCGGATTTCACTAACGTCAAATTCCATACACCGGTCGATGTCTTTGAAAGGACTTGCCGAGTCCTCGGGAAGCTTTCTATCTCCCTACGTCTATCTAGGATGTACATACACAAGCGAGGACTTCGCCCTGGGATTCGAAGGATTACGTGCAGGAAAATGTGGCTCGGGGCCAGACACGGAATGTCATTACGTTGGGTAACGATAGATACATTGCAGCTATTGTTGGATAGCTTCAGTTGAACATAGAACTTGGATTGTGGTAAAATAAATCTCACGTGTCTCTAAAAACGTGTATAAAAATATATTTATTTCTCTCTCTCTCTCTCTCTCTCTCTCTCAAATTCTAATAATAATTTTCTAATTATTCGTCTTCCAATAACGTGTTCGAACAATTATAAATAATTGATATTTCGTAATTATTTAATATGCGTTTAAACATTCCTCTCAGTAATTATTTCATATTCGCATAATAATATTGTTTTCCAATTACATTGCCACGTACGTGTAAAATACGCATTTCACGAGCGACATTTCTATTGCAATTCATCATCATTTCCAAGAAATTCTAACAAACTCGATCTTATCGTGCTACTGTATAATTCAAAAGAATTATGCAATATTATGTTCCGCATAATAAATCCTATATGTTATACATATAATTTTTTTCACGGAAAGCAATCATCATACACGAGAAACGATTTGTTCCATTGTCAATAACGAAATCCTTATCGGCAATTATATATGCATAGCGATGTCGATTTTTTTGTATTTTTAATGAACGCGTGAGCCGTCATACGTGCTTTACGGTCAACACGGAGCTGCAAAGCTACAATCTTTACTCACTGCGCGAACTCATCAAGATCAATTAGAGCAGCATAGTTGAGCCATCGCCGGGACCATTAACGATATATCAATTACAGCGTTAGACGTAGGTTAGTAATAACTATTAATAACTTCATTCAGAGCGCAATAATAACACGTCCGCGTGGCGCACACGGGAGGACAGATCTAGGTCGACGCGACTTTCCGTAGAAGAATGAACTGGTTATCACACGCGGGTTATCGTAAGCATTCATCCTGATTTATGTGATTGAAATAATGTATCAATACGCGAAGCACAATTAGCATTTTCATCGACCGGACGCTGTTGCGTGTCAAGACTCTCTGTGTTGTGTTATCGACATCGAGAAACTAGACGCACGCACACACTCACGCAACATGACAACTCGAGAACATATTTCTTAACACGTTCCCGACGATCATACGGTACGAATTAATTTTCTCACACACAAATAACTCTAAATGCTAATTATTTTTAATTGTAGACTGAGAATTTTCACACGTATCAAAGTGTCTGTTATACCTACACGTCAATCAGATTTTATATTTTTTACACAATAGCAATAATATAAGTCTTTTAGAATCTAAGAAAGTTTTATTATAGATTGCATTAAATCAACGGATGTATGTACGTGTGTTTGTGTTTACGTGCGCGTTCGCATTCGAGAATATTGCACGTTTTGCGAAATTGCGTGTCCGAGATGCGGCAGAATGTTCCAAAGCGGCAATAGTAAAAAAACCTTTCCTGGGGAGGAACTCATAAATCAAATAGAAGAACATCCGGCCGGTCACTCGAGCCTTTCAAACGAGAGGGATACACGCTTCGCGCAAAAATTCACCCGGGTTTTTCCTTTAATAGGTAAATAGCGGTGGTATTTTTTCCTCGCCGATAAATAGTCGAACAACTTGGATCGTTACCTGCTCGTAACGAAAACTGACCGCTGAATCGAAACGCAGGGACAGGTGTTAACCTCCAGAGATACTTCCGGTTTCTTTGCGATTTACGCCTCGTAGTCAATGATCCTCTAATAATAAACCAACGGTGACTAATGGAGGGTAAAGGGATTTATCCCTTTCTTCTTTTTTTTCGCACTTGATCAATACAAGAAAGGTGTCAGTTTTCTCTTTTTTTTGGGATCAATAGCAGCATTTTATTGCATGAACTTCCAAATCACGTCAGCGTCTTTTAAGTAGCCGACGATTCATTAACAAACAGAAATATCAATGAAGTGCAACGTTTGAATGAAACTACTACAAAAGTCCCGAACGAAAAAAGACTCGCTTATTTTGTAAAATTTTTTTTCACAACATTATGCAACTTTGAGTACGACTCATGCAAGGAACATTGTCTATTGCGAGCTGCGTAGAATTAATCGAAAGAAGCGCAATTTTTCGGCGCGATGTTTCTTTTATTCGCCTACATAAAGACAAAGAGCAAAGATCTGAGATTGATTCAAATGCTATTTTAAAGCTAACCGGGAACTTCGACTATATCTACAAATGAAGGGATGGAAGGAGAGAGACAAAGAGAGAGTACGCGATGTCAAAACACAATTTGAAAGACGTAATTCGAAAATCGTCGTTCGCCCGACGGCAGCGACCCTCCGTTGGACGTCAAAATGAAATTACGCGACCCTCCACACGGGAACCTTGAGGCAGGCACAAAGGCTCGTTTGCCGAGAACGCAGTACAACAATCTGTCTAAAGGGACCTAAACCATTAATCGTTTCGCGATTAACTTCCATTAAACGCTACTTAATGAACAAAACTTTCCTTGTATGTTGTAACGCGTAGACGATCTCTAAGACGTTCTCTTTCTCAAATGTGAATTGAAAATTCTTCTCGATTTATCACGGACAGAGGAGTCTCTCTTTCACCTGATACATCACAAAACGTGACGTTGATCGTTTTTGATAAGAACCGTGGTAATCGATATCGCGTTCCCACAGCTCGACGACCTAACGATATTTGTGCACGCACGGAATTTGACCACTGTGAAACATTAGAACGCAAAAAGGTCTTCCAGTAACTCAATATCAGAACATGAGAATTTTTATTATTTTGCTACGTGTCAAACGTGAAATAGGAGAAAAGATCACCGTTTTCCACAAGATATACGGGATTGTTTTCAAGGTTCAAACGTGTGTAAAAATAGACAAATTTAATGATAATGTAATTCCTTTGCATAAATTACATATGTAAAATTTGTTTATTATCTTTTTTACTCGACACATAAACGAGAGACATCGAACTATGTAATCAATCGCGATCATTGAATTATTAAAACAAATTTTACTTTCCGACGAATAAATATATTCGGTTACGTTAGTAAGAGATAAAAATAACACGTATATCGCAATACTATAATTTTTTTATTCTATAAAATAAGATATTAAAATTTCAATTGTCGACATTTCGAACAAGTTGTTCGACAATTTTTTTTTCTGTGACGGAAGCGCACGTGATTGTTGTCGTTTGGGCGATGTTTTTTTTTTTTTTTTTATAGCAATACTCATTGTGACTAGAGACCGGACAAGAGGAAGAATGAAAATACATTTATGACACACCTGTTTTTCGCTGCAGCAGCTCGATCTCTCTGCCGCCTATTCTTGAACCAATTCCCAACCTGTGTAGGTGTGAGTCCCGTTGCGGCGGCCAGCTCCCTTTTCTTGCCCGGATTCGGATACGGGTCTTGGAGATACCATTCTCTCAACAGCGACCTGGTCCTCTCTTTGAAGCAATGCGTCTTCTGCTCGCCGTCCCAGATTGTTCTTGGCAGCGGAAATTTCTTTCTAACACGATACTTGTCCACCGGACCCAACGGTCGACCGCGAAGCTTCTCGGCTTCCTGATAATGCGCTTCTAGCCACATGGCTTGCAGTTTACCGTGAGAATCCTTAGTGAACTTGTGCCTTTCGAGGATAGCGTAAAGCTCGCGATAATGTCCCGAATGAAACGCAACGATAGCACGCGCCCTGAGGACAGCCTCGCTCTGATTCAGTTCCTGGACGTTGGGATGCGCGACCGGAAGACTCCATAGAAACCTCGCTAATCTCTCGATGTCGCCGCTCTCCTCTAAGGTCTCACAAACCGTGGCCACTTGGCTGACAGAAAATGACAACGTGGGTAGCGCGAATATCGGAGCAGGCACGAGCGGACCGTTCGCGTTCGGCGGTGTGGTCCCAGCGGCGGACATCTTCCTAAAACGATCCTGACGATCCACACCAATTCTGTCTCGGATCCTTGTAGTGTCGAGATGTCACCCGGGTTTTAACACGGTTCAGGAGGCACGATGCTCCGATTTATGTTTGCTCTTGGATTTTCTCATGATTTGTCAGCGGCACGCGCGAAACATTTCCTCATTACAAACTATTTGTGCAGCGTTCACTGGGGGGGGAGGGGAGATTATCCACTTCACTCCATTGACACTATCCGAATTCGACAGTTCGAAACGAATCAGGTGTTAGGTGACATTTAATAGGACAATACTTGAGAGACTGAATTTCTTACAAGGAGGTAGAATCGTTCGAAGAATATATAACTGATTCTTTCCGCAGGTACCAAATTCTGAAAGCCCACAATGGTGAATCTTCCTCTAGTCGCGACACGTCACTATATAAATTACATTTAAAACAACTCCCGGGGCGACACGTGGTAACGTCGTGAATTCGGCGCTGGAATTACATCGGTAGTTCCGACGCCCGTCGACGATCGCTGTCAGGTGAGTCCGCGACGATCGTTCTCCAGGTCGCCCAGGGTTAACACCCACCAGACCCAAGCACGCTGACGCTCTTCCACGTCGTGGGGATATCACGCGAGGCCGCTGTTGCCTGGATCGTATCGGATAGCAAACTGGTTTCGTTTACAAGCCGGCATCTCGGCACCGGCCCTACCCAGCATGATACGTTTGTACGCGCCCGTTGCAACCGGGCTGTCTCGCTGGCGCTCTAGACCTACCTCTACCTCTGTCTCACCATCTCCACCACCTTCTGTGTTCACGGAGAGATACGATTGCGGAAAGGAGACAGAGACAGACGGTATCAGAGGAAGGGGGGAACCAGCGCACAGGCCACGCCTACAAGGTACACCGGGATTGGCCGGATCCCATCTACGTAGCCATGGTAACCTTTCTTCGTCCTTCCGTTAGGCAGCGTAGGGAGCTACGTTTGTGTCGGTTTAATTATCCCTTCCACGTGCTTGGTCGTAGCCGGTATACGAACCCCACTGTGAATACTCTTCCACCACCATTCCGTGTTCGCCGGCACCTCTCACGCCCCCTCTCTGACGCGAGACGGAAAGGGTGCGAGAGACGAGGAGAGTGAGAACGATCGATGTACCCGGCAGAATGTGGGACGGAGAGGTAGCTGTTTCGCGCTCGTAGAGGGGGCGAAAATCGGCATGATCCTGCGAGCTGCCGTTCCTGCTGCCGTGACGCGCCACTGCTGTGTTGCTTCTGTTACTGTGATCTCGCGACGAACTGTTTTCGACGTTAGACTCCGTTCCGGGTGATAGTTGGATAAGATTGATAGGTTGCCAGCTACCACACTCAAACCGGGACGTTTACGTATTTTCCAACTTTCAGTTTATTTCTCAGTCTATGGCGAATCTTTTGAAGAATATACTATCGTTTATATTCCTTTTGTTATTTGTACTATATCTGATAATATTTTCTATTTATCTCTTTTTAACGATATTGATTTACTTTTATTAATTTATATTGATTATTATTGCAAAATTAATAGATAAAGTTCATAGATACGACATACTTATAAGAAATAATCAGATTCTTGTTAGGCATATTTTATATATTTTGTAAGAAAAAATTTGTATTTTCTATATTTTTTTTCAACAATGATTTCGTAATCAAAGTGCGATCTTGTCGAGGCATCGGCCATATTGCTGAAAAGTAATACCGTTCAACTTCCGCATGTGGAAAGAAGCTGTGTATATTTATAATCGGGTAGATCTCATACTTCAGAGACAGAGCGACGACAGAAGCAAGTGTATTGAAGATCCCGAAGACGCGCGACGGCGCCGAAGGCGTCTCCGTTTTATCGAACGCACAGCCACCGCAGAAGCTTTAGTCTGCGATGGATATTCTGATTTTATTCCACTTCGGTCGTCTCAGTGTGGCACAGTAAATCCGATTCTTCAGTTATGGAACCTATTCATAAATTTGACCAAATTTCTCACGGTTTATATAGATTATTGCGTAAAAATATATAAAATATTAAAAGTAAAAAAAAAAAATTTTCATAATATTAATTACGCGCCTATTTGCATAAACCTATTGATAGATTATGTTTCGGCGCGAATAATCACATCTTGCAGATGTGTGTGTGTTTAACGTATCAGCCGACGAGCACAACCGTTAAATCTCTCGATCGATTCGAATAATGAAAAAGTAAACGTGGTTTCACCGCATAGCGGGATGATTCTTTCCGATTGCTCTCGTTTACGTTCGCTTGGCGGTCGTTCCGTTACACGACCGGCAATGGCAGCAATCGCGATTGGCCAGTGTTAAATCGGATTACGGGAGCGAGCGGGATTACCTCGAGTTTTTCGAAAGACACCATCAACCCCGTCGCGCGGGGTTCCATGTTTTCTTCCGGCACAATCCGCCATCCATCTGTCTATGTTATATTCAGTACATGTATATACATTATCAGTATCGGATAGGCCTAAAACAAGATTTATGTGTAAATAGTTATCTCAATAATCTTGTTCTAACCACACGTTTGCTGCTATAATCTATTTCTCTTGCAGAGAATTTTATTCGAGTTTTATTACACATTTAATGTCGATTTTCAAATAATTAGTATATTATGACATTCTTCAATAATGATGCTTTTTATGTGTTTTTTTTTTTTTTATAGAATTTATACAACTTTTATATGAATATTTTTGAAAAAATTGAAATAAATGTGAATGTGTGTATGAGATGTTAGATATAATGAGTAGAAATAATTGCATATATATACTCGACAAAAAAATAATTTATTTTAAAATTTAAATACCCTTTAAAATTATATATATCTCTTTCAACATTTTTATTTTTATTCATATAGCTTTGTGTGCCTGTTCTATCCATTTTGTTTATAAAAAATAATATTTGTTACTTGCATCGTAAATTAAAATATATTCCGAGCGTAGACGGAATGTCATTTTTCTTATTTCAGCATATGTCTGTTTACGAACAAAACTGAAAATTTTATATACGCTTATACGTGAATCACGTACACGGATTTTTTTCTGGGGAATGGGGAATGTTGCTCTTCTATATTTAGAGAGTGCAGTTTATTTACACAGTCGTATAACTGCATATTGGTGGATCTATATCGCGAGTCATCAGCGCGGTGTCGCGGGTTAGCAGAGATTTTTGACAATATTCGGAAATGTTGAAAATTGAAATGCCGCCGCGAAAAATCAGGTATGATGTTTCGCAACGAAACGAAAACACATTTGGTCGTTTTGACACATCTCATTGTTCAGGAAAGTAAAAATAAAAAAGTTTTTTTAGTGTAGAATATTTTTGTTAAAATATTTCTAAGAAATATATATGTAAAAAATATATAATATAGAAATATATATATATAGTATATATATTAAATATAAGAAGAATACGCTGGCAGATGTTCGTGGTGACAAATACCTAACTGTTCGACTAAAATGGGACGTGACAGATAGTATGGGATGTAATTACCTGTCAAAGTGATGATTTTATTCTATCTCTACATCTTCTCTCACATAAAGACGCATGGCACTTTAAATTTTCTCGATTTACCCATCGCATAATCCTTCACTTTTCTATACACAATTATTGTGCTTCACCACTATCACTATGTATATATACATATATAATGGGTATATAATTAGTAATAAATAAAAATGTCAAATAGAAAATTAAAAAGATGTGATATATAAAAATCCGGGTAATTGCTTGGGTGTCAAGGATCGTTAAACGGTGCATAATGCATATAAACGCGAAAGTGGTTGCGGAGCTGCTGCATAGCAGCGGCAGTGACTCCGGCGCTTTAATGGTGTCATCGTCGGTCGTGTCTTTAACGATCTCTCGGTGTTCGCCCTCGGTGCGATTAATAAACGCGCAGTGGACAGATACCGAAGGTCGTGCGTATATATATATATATGTATGTATATAAATTATACATATATATATTTATATACATATCTATATGCACATCGCCTACCATACCGGGATACACGAACGCGTCGATAATGGATTATGGTCGCGCGCGCATATAATAGAATATCGGGCGCGGAATAGCTCACAGATAAATGTCGCGATAACGACAGGTAGGCCGCGGGTATTACACCGCTCCATCATCCCACCCTCGATTACGCGGATCGATCTATCGCGTGCGGCATCGTTTATTTGCCGACCCGGAGGCTTCCCTGGGACAAATGATTCTGTCGCATGGCAGCCATTTTACTTTCTCGCCGCTCTCTTCCTCTCTCTCTCTCTCTCTCTCTCTCTCTCTCTCTCTTTCTCTCTTTTCTCTCCTACATCAGCGGGTGCAACATCGGTAGAATTGGTTTTCCTTATTCACTTTTGCGGCCGCAACGATTTTCACGCCGGTTGTGTTCCGCGCAAGAAGTTCGTCGGTTTCTCTAAGCGGAAACATTTGTCGGTCTCTTACGACGCCGCGTAGAGTATGTCGTAGGTGGGATTATTGCGGCGAGACCGGGGCGAAGCTGCCACACCATTGAATTCCTCATCTGGCAGCGGCTATTACTTTCCGCGATGAGAACTGTCAAGAGGGAATCGTTACACGGGGTAGATTAATCGCTGCCAGGAAACCGAGGAGCGAGGCGCAAACCGTGTAGCTCGCGATATATGTGTGACCGTATAAATATGTGTGCGCGGCGCGTATATACGTTCTACGTGGCTTCACCATCGTCGCTGTGAACAACGCACCCAACCGATTACACACATCGCATCGACTGCATAGTGGAATATGCAACCAGTGTCGATATATTCGCGTGTCCTTAATTCTCGCGGCGGATTTGGAGCAATTAACCGTCACGTTACGTAATAAGTTAAGCGGTAATGTGGAGATTGTAGTACATTTATTGTTAATAAAGGAACCTTTATATGAAAATATTACAAAAGATATGATTTTCGCGCTAACCCAGCAATCGCAATCGTTGCCTATCTTACGATCTGAGCTCGTCGACGCGTTGCGGACTCTGTGCTCAAACACCGTTCGAGCGTTACCTTTTTTCAAAAGATGTTTTCCAAAACATTCTACTGTTCTGAATACATGTCAGTACAGAGGTTGATATGCTTATTTGGATAAACACCGCTAACACGCTTTCGTCGCGTGAAAGGTATAGAATCTCGAGTGGTAAACACAAAAAACATAACATGTATCTCGCAGAATATAATATATGTACCTTCAAGAAAAATCGTTACAGACTATCGTTCGAGCAACGTTACAGCAAATTTCACATAAATAATAAATCAATCTTTCCCCCCGGTAATTATGTATCGAATAATCAACGTCTATTCTCTGTTACAAAAAAAAAATCATAATTGCTCGTCGCTGAGAGACTTTACCTGTGCAAACATTGATTTGATAAATTAAACAAAATTTTGTAACTTAAATGTATACTTTTTTGAGAAGCTTAGAGAAAGAGAGAGAGAGAACAATATTCGTTGATAAAATCTTTTTAAAAAATAACACAGAAAAAATACATAGCTCGAGTTGACGTATCATTTGATCTTATTTGGAAAACAAGCTGGAGTTGTACATTACCAACATACATATCGAATAATTCATTATTTGGATACAATGTAGCTTCTCTCTTGATATTTGCCGATAGATTTATTATACTAACCCAGTTTCGTGTGTCGCGTATAGGCTGAGGTGTATACATCTCTCGGGATACTTGACACACAAACGTCCGATGTATCTCAACTCCTTTGTGGCGTTCCGATTTCACCATGTACGTACATGCTGTCGATTACCAATTGATATCGTCGATATTGTGCGTATCACGCGGCGAATGTGCGCGCAAGCGGCGGAATTATTTATCGGTTCTCCTGAACGCGTAAACGACTTACGGCCGCAAACATCGCGGACCCGAGGGGGCGCAAATCGGTATAAGCAGACCGATTTTATCGAATGTAAGCTCTCCCATTGTACGTGCGTGCAACTTTTTTCTTATTCGTGTGTCACCGAGCTGCTGCGGCGAGATAGTCGCAGCGCTCTCTCGAGCGCGTTGCAACGTGAGTTGTCGGCGCGGGGAAGTGGAGGGACGAGACGTATCGTTGTGGGATAATCCTCCTCTGCCGGTGCGGACTATGGGGTGTTTGCGCGCCTAATATGGCGGCTTTATTATTTAACGTGCGTCTAATGGGGAGTTCCTTGTCCCGCAAGCCTCGTTCGCGACGTATCGCGCGCATTATACGAGCCAGTGTATAGTCGCAGTTATAGAGGTTCACAGTTGGGCAAAGAGACCTCTTTATGTTCACTCGTGTTTCTTTTTTCCTCTATTCGAGTCGACAGGTTCTCTTTTGCGGTATAATGTGTAAGCCGTAGATATATGTTGTACTTACACGAGTACTATATGAGATGTACATTTATCCGAGCGCGGATAAATATATGTTCTCTTATTGATTATTATATATATACTACAAACTTTTTGTCGCCTGAATGCAAAAGCTGCCGAAAATCACCTGTCCGGATAAAAAGTAAAAAGTCTCGACAACGTTTACACGTAAAGTCGCGCCTCACTGCTCCCTCTTTCTCGAAAGAGATGTACCTATATATATCTAGATATGTAGGTACTACACTGCGGAACACTCCTATTATTTTCTCGACGGTTCTTCTTCTCCTCGCGCAAGTGGTTTCTTATCGGTAGCGATCTGCCGGAGCGCAGAAGCGACGTTCGTTCGGACGGACCGATTTACCGGGAAGTCGCCGCCGTAGATCCGGCAGTCGAGTGGTCAATTTTCGAAAAGCCGCGGATCTTCTCGTGCGCACACAGGAGTGGCGCCGGCAGGGAAGTTTCCTCCTAAGGGTGTGTGTTTACAGAGGATTCCACTCGGTGTAGTCCCGAAGATGAAATTTCAAAGGGGAAGAGAAAGAGGAAAGATGTATGTCCGGGAGGAGAGAAGAGAAACGGGATGAAACAAAAACTTGCGGCCAGAAGAAGGCGGAGGAGATTCGTTGGATGACGGGACTCATCTGCGCGATGGCGCCATGGCCATTTGTTTGTTTTACTTTTCTGGGCCAGACCTCTGGCTTCTCTTCTCTCTACATAACCCGACCGACCCTCCTACGGACGTAACTGTAGGTTAATGAGGTCGTTAACAAGGGTCTCACTAATTCCGCTATCCTAGTCGGAGGCAGCGAGCGAGCGTCAGCATCTCCTTCCCTCACTTGCGAGAGATAATATCGCGCCTCGTTGCGGCCGACACAGATTTCGGGGAGCACTTTATATAGACACATCGTAAACGTAGAGAGTAGCTAAAATATTGTTCGCCTTACACGTGCATACGCGTATAAACGATTACAATTATAATAATTAATATTGATATTAATGTGCAATTGAATTTGTGTAAGGTAACAGTGATTTATTGCGATATCGTTAACTTTGTGTCCTTAAAAAATTCGATTGCGCGTCGATCCACTATGAAAAAAAAAAAAAAAACTTTTATCACGTGATGAAAGATTTTTTTTTCTCGTCAGAACGTTAAACGAGCTCACAGAGAAAATATAGTTCGCGAAAAGCGAATTTATTAAACAATTTCTCGGCCGCGCGCGCAACGACCTGTCCGTAGGTAGGTACGTTCATCTACTGCACGCACTTTTTTCCGCGGCGGCAACGGCGGCGGGAAAAATCTCATCGTCCACTTTATATTCAAAATAGAAGAGATTCGTGCCGACAGGCTTTTCCAATGCTACGCATCTCTCTCTCTCTCTCTCTCTCTCTCTCTCTCTCTCTTTCAAGTATTCCTCAGGAGAGCCTGCTACACATCGATTAAACGTTTCGCATATTTTCCGTTGCTCTTCCTCTCTTTCTTGCACACCCGCAACTTCCGTTTTTCTTCGTCCTTCGCGGTCTTCGCTTCGATATTTCTCTCTTCACGCTTTACGCTCGTATCTCATTTTGACGCATACACTTTTCTCTCATTTTCTATCCGTTCTCTTCGTCATTTCTGTCTACCGTGCAACGCTTTCGAACTTCGTTGCCTTCGTTGTCGCTTTTACTCCCTCTTTCATCCGCTTGTCATTCCGCTCTCGTTTCGACACCGTCCGCCCACCAATCCACCCTTCTCCATCGACATCTCATTATTATTTTTCGCACGGTTTTCCACGCGTGCCGTCGTTCGGCCGGCCGGCCGATAAAATTTCCCGCGATATTGTGTTTGGCATTATCGCAATCATAAACGCGCGCGAACGCCGGCCGGCCCTTTCGCACTCTTCTCCTCTCTTCCCTCCCCCTCCTACCTTATACGCATTTCCGGGGGATTTGCGTACGCGCTATTCCGAATTTATATCGCGCTTTTAACAGCCGACGCCTCCGCCGTAATTTTGCGTGCTCGCGCGCTCAAAGCTGGTCAACCAAAACGCCGCGCGGCAACGAGTCGCTTTTGCCGGCCGCGACATTTGTAATGTTGCATTTCATCCAAAATACGCGCGGGAAGAATGCACCGTGATGCACCAATAATTCCACGAGTCGTTGGCGATTTTGTAAAGCCCATTGAAATTTGCAATCGACAGCCCCCTCGTGCATAAGATACGTAATCGCGGGACAAATACGCGTGAGATATATATATGTATATATATCAATAAGTTTAGGATGATCACGATATTTCATAGTGTGTAATGGCGAACAATTTTTTTCGAATTTAACAAAAACTCTATTCCGAATACATTTTTGTAAGTAGATTTTTATAGAAACTGTAAAGTACGTACATATAAAATCGAATAGAAGACAAACATTATTTATATTTTACGCTAAAAATAAATTTATTTTTCTTAATAAGAAAAGAGGAAAATAAAGAGATTAAATTTATATGAATTTAATATACTTTGTGAGAATATCTCGATCGTCGCGTGAAAATGAAGAATCTTCTGTCAGATGAAGTCTATTATCGCGCATGTATTTTTGTACACTATCTACGAGGTGGTGCAAAAAAAAGTCACACTCGCGACTAAATGCACTCGTGATCGTTCTATTCCTGCTGTCTTCGGGGGTGGCGTTCGTCAATCTGTAGGATGTCAAGTCGCCGACACTGCAACGGCGCCACGACGAAGAAAACGATGAAGAAGCGCAGGAAGTGCCCGGGAACTCGATATCGGGCGAAATACGTTTCCTCGGGCTGTTTGTTATGTTACATCTTAGCTTGGCGAATGGGTGGGCCTTTTAAAACGCCTCGTTGTTACTTCGAACACCGGGGAAAGTCTTTTTATTTGGTTTTTTTGTTTTATGCACGTGAAAAAAAGTTTAAGGACTGTGGATATTAGCAAGTCACTTCTTTTCAAGTTTTTATGCATTCAACTGTTGAAAAACTATCAATTATGTGCAAATAAAAATAGTAATTTCTTTCGAGTTACCGACAGACGAATGAACTATTAAATGTAACAAGTATCACATGTCACGAAAACTATTCGTGACTTTTTGAAGGGACACTTCAACTCCTGACTACGTAGAATTACAGAAATGCCAGGTAGAGAAGAACTGTTTTATTTAGAAGAATTTGAAAAGTAAACGTGACTTTTGTTGACAACCCGAGATTAGCAACGGATTTTTTTACTTTCCGTTTGACGTTACAGAAAAGAAGAAAAAGGTATTGAAAATACTTGGTTTTGCTTACAGAAAAGGTCGAGATATTTGATCATTTGTGTTCTAAAGAGAACACAAATTTTCATAATTCTTATGTAAATGTAGTTAGTTTTTAAAAAGACTTCTAGACTTATTGTCAGCAAATTTCTCGATTTCTTTCAAATTGATTTCATTATTGTTATGTTCAGTCTATATAGTATATTCACAAGTCTTTCTTGCGTTACTGAGAAAATGCGACGAGAAAATAAAGAATTCTAACATAACTATTTTGCTTTATATTACAATAATATCGATTTTACATTCGGAGTTCTCAGTTTTCAATTATTTTCATCGTGGAAAAAATAATTTGAAAAGTGATATCCTGCGACAAATATGACATGGTTTGTTTATCCAAGACGGAGACAAATTCAAGAAGTAAAGTAAAAAAGAGAAAGATTGTGAAACTATTATGTTATTCGCTTATATTCGACCGATAACTTGACGGGCATATACGAAACACACACACACACACACATTCCGTCACATTCGAAATTTACGACAACTTGTCTGACGCATCGCGTGACCGGGTCTAGGTGGTAAGGAACAGCCACAGTGAGTATATTTAAAAAGCGTATTTTCGCCCATTCACCATTGTGCTCCCGCGAATGGACACTCTCTTAGCCGGGACAGAAACGCGACGAGATCGAAAGATCGAGGTGTATTGATCGTAAGCGGCTTGGCTCGTGGGGCTTACCTTTTGTGTACGCGATCGGTTGTTGGCTGCGCGCGTAAGTTCACACCTTGACATAATCGGACGTGTTCGGACGTGCGGACACATTTGGCAACTATTACGGCCGTGACACTTACACCCCGCAGCACAGTCTCCCTTTCATCCAGAAAGCGACTGCACAAAAAGTATCGGCACCGTGCGACAAGCTCGCGAGTACACGTGAATAGACAAACAGAAAAGCACTTGGATCACTGAAATATTTCTTACATCATTACTTTTCTTTGGCGAATCTGATAAAATCCTATGTGGAAAATATCTGAATTTTTGAATTCAGAATTTTACTCTTAAAAACATTCCGCGGCTGTAAGAAAATTGCAATTGGTCTCTATGCGAAAGTTTTAGATAAAATTCTACTTTGTGATAACAAATCGTTACGTTATTATTTATCGCTTTCTCTTATTTTCTCGAAAGCCGTCATTATTGAAACTCCGAGCGGAATTGCAACATTATATGTATAATAACTGCTTCCTGATTTACCATTTAAATCCTTATCCTGGCTGACGAGAAACTTGGCGAGGAACTTCTGCGTGCGCGAAATAGCCTCTTGCTTTTCTTTTGCGGTCTCTCGCGCCTAGTACTCACGTCGTGCGTATATGAGCGCGTATATTTACGCGCGCGCGGAGCCCGTGTGGTATATACGAGGGTTCCATAATATAAGTTCATCGCGGGCGCGCTGATGCGTACGTAATCCCGTGGTGCTTACCGATAGCATCACCAGGGTTTTATTTTCATTATTCATTTGTTCGGTCTCTCCCCATAGACGGACCCGGAAAGCTTACACATATAACCCCATGTTTCTATGTCGGTTTAATCAGATAAAACCCTGCCGGCGAAAATCGGCGGGCACTCCGCGGCATGCGGCTGTTTTCGACTGACGCGACGCTTCGCAAAACGCGCGTTCGCGATGCACGCTCGTCGTCGGCTGCAATATGGTTTAACATGTAATGGAGACAGATGTCCGTTACAGAGAGAAAAAAAAATCCGAAACGAAAGAAACGCGTAAGGGAATTGTCGAGAAGACTGTTGCTGACGAGAGGGTTTAATTAGCTGGTGATAATGTCGCGAGATGCATCTTATGAATGAGATAATATTCTCGCGTTAAAAAAAAAAAAAAAAGAAAAAAAGAAAAAAAAGAACAATTCCGTGACGTTGTCAGAATCGTATCGCGTGTTTACGCAAATCGTGTATCGCAATATCTTGTTATTATTAAATGTGCGAAATAGAGCTCGTAGAACGTGTGTGTGATTATTCGTTGATTACGTTAAATGAATCGGTGTGATATTTAAGCGCGACGAATTATGCGGCAACTTGAAAGCAACAGCGTTGTGTGTATCATATGTACCACACGTACTACACATTAACACATAACGCGTGCGAAAGTCACTTGGCTCGTAGATGCGCGCTCGCCGCGCGTATATATTTTTCCGCGCACACATCGCGAGACTTCATCAAATTCTTTAATTACCAAGTGAAGGATGATGTAGGAAGCGTGAGAGAGTCACCGCCGGAAGGGTGGAAGAGAGAAGAAGCGAGGAGAAATAAGAGGAACGTAATTAAGGGATTAGCTTAGTTAATGCAGACGCTGGCTTAACGAATCGTATATAGGCGGCTGTTGCAAAAATATGTTTCGCGGAGCGCCAAGTCAGCTGCGCTTGATTAACGAAGCTCATGCATCGAGAAACAAAAAAACTTCGCATGTGTAAATTAAAGTAACAATGATAACACATCGTGCCTATAATTTGTTATAAATATATGGCGATTGGTTTGATCCATATCGCGACAAATTAAATAATTCTATACTTTTAAGATATTTTTCTTATTAAATATTTTCATTTTCTTTTTTACAGTAATACGAATGTGTCATGTGCGTGTAAACATATCCCGTGTCAAAAGATAATGGAAAATAAATTCCGCTTAAAGACGAGCTCGTTCTGTAAAACGCTTGTCCCTCCGAAACCCAGCGGGATATTGGTTGTCCCAAGGTGTCGATGTATATCGTCTCGTTTGGTTAAATAGTCGGAAGCAAGTATCTCCGGCCGTCATCGGGTACGAGCAATATCGCCCACGCTGTTTTTCCAACAAAACGCCAGAAGGGATGCTATCCGGGCGTCTTAAGACCGAAGCGGGAGGGATCTTCTCCACAGTCGGGAAACACGATATTCCCCGACATGGCCTGCCCACGTGTTTCGCGTTGACCGTTAAAATTCGCCTCCGCACACGCTTTCGCGATATCTCCTGTGCTGGTAGGCGGTGTATTATTTTTCCACCGGCTCTCGCCAAATTGGCTCGGCACGGAATCTCGAATTACTCGACACTCGACACTGCCGCGCGAGGAGGGTAAAACTTGTATCGTTTACCTCCTCCCTCTGTTCCTTTTACCGTTGAAACCTTCTCTCCTCCCTCTCTCGTTCTCCCGTTCTCTCTTCGAGATATGGCGAAAAAAATATTTCACAATGTTTCAAATTCAATTCAATCGCTTTATCCGCACTTGTTCCGACCGGGAAATGTCACTCGTTCGAAATGACATTACGGAATGCAAAGAAGATACAAAAGTGTGCGATACAAAAGTTTTGCATGACATTTTGATACTTTGCCCTCGGGAGAAAAAAAAACAAGAGAGATAAAGTTGAACGCAGAAATTCTCTCTTGGAGCGCTTTTGTAAATTGTTCCTTTGAACGATGAAACGAATACGAAAAGAAACGACTAATTACAGGTGAATTAACCGAGGCAAAATGGCGCGTAAGACAAACGAGATCCACCACGCCCTAACGTGTCCATTTCTTTGTGCGGAAAAAAGGCGTGTCGGCAGTACAGGCTTAAAAGAAGTATTGCACATTTATGTCGGGGTGTACCTCAACACGGAGAGTTATTGTAATCGCGAGCTTCTGTTCAGCGCGGCGCGCATCTTCCTCAGTGATTTTTTGCCCTCCTCTCTTTTGCATATTGCGACTCTCCAATAATATCTTCCCATCCTTGCCCATCGGGTATGTCTCTCACTCTTGCTCTCTCTCTCTCTCTCTCTTTCCCCTTAGCTCGGGCGTAACCCAATAGGCCTCCCATAGGAAGATCATACTTCGATACAAAAGCTGATCGCTACATCGCACGCGATCACGACGCACGTCACGTAAACTGACGATCTTCATAGCACCATTTGCTGGCTCATCGTATAACACGCCAATATTGCGCCCCTTCTTGAAACGGACCGCGTAATGTTCCTTAAAATTTCACCGACAACCGCGCACCAGTATCTGTAATAATTGAATCGCAAACGTGTGATTTCACAAGCTCACTCAAACTCTTTCTCTCGCGATTTATCGTTTTCAACAATCCGTTAAGAAGTGCCTTAGAGATTCTTTGATCATTCAATTTTTCTTTGTAGCAACTTCAAACAAACAAACAAAAAAAATTCGAGAAATACATTTTATATATTCTTTTCTAAAGCAAATAATATCAGAATGAAACTCGTGTTCAGGGTTGACTTCGGTTCTAAAGCCCGCAGAAAACTCCTTTCGCCCGTAAATTGGAAGCTCGGAGCAGAGACTCGAACCCGTTGTGTGGCGGAACCTCGTACGATTTCAATTAGCCGCGTGCGTTCTCAAGATGCCACGCAACGATAATTCATGCGTTTCAAACTACGCGCGTTGTTATGCGGAAGACGATCTTGTCCGTCATTCAGCGCAAATGAGCCATTGCGTTCTTTGTATCCACTTTGAGAGAGAGAGAGAGAGAGAGAGAGAGAAAGATAACACGAACGTTTTATTCGACCGCAGGAAATTTTTCGCGTTATTATTGGACGCACTGCGGGAACGCGTCGCGCTGTGTTCGCGACTCAACTACGACTTCTTGATCATTCGAGTTTTACGAGGCGTGGCAAGAGTGAATTTGCTCTTGATTCGCTTCAATATGTCTAGATACGCAATTATTCAACGGTATATACCTCTGAAATTAATTATCTGTATCGTTTACATATATATAGAAAACTTAATATCGCGCAATGTGAGTTTTTAGACACACGCTTTGTATCAGTTCACGTTTTTATTTATTTATTTTAAGTCGACATATAAATGTGTGAAAAAAGTAGAGCGATTTTTTTTTTTTATGGGAATGAATAATTTTCTATGTATATCTAGTTACCAGCTACGCGTTACATTATGTTGCTTCAAGTAACTTTTACGTTAAGAGCTTCTTGAATAGATTCGATGAAATTCGTCTATTATCAGCGTGATAACTTTACGTATGCTAGTGAGAGTTTTTTTCTCTTTCTGATTTCGCTTTATTCGTCGTTGCGATCATGCGTCTCGGATACCGTCAATATTCGAACCAGATCGGTGTTCGATTCCACGACGTTTTTGTAACTGACAGTGTCCTGATTTCTTCCCTTGAAACTCCAATTGCTCGTCGAACGTCTGAACAGGAATAAAATCGTAGCGATGATCAGGGAAAGAAGAAGTATCGATAAACACACCCACAGTATCGAATAAAGAGCCGATGAGTCGTACTCGCATCGCAGCTCGTAATTCGGTACTTCAGTGAGGAGCTTGCCGTGGTGTCGATCCGGTGTGTGACATCTGTGCGATATACAAACACATAGAGATAACTTTTACGACATAAAACGGAATCAGATTTGCGAACAGTCATGTAATATTTATATTGTTTGCGCTACAATAAGTAAAAAATTAATTAATTAAATTTTCTGTTGTTAACAAACTAAAAGTTTGATATGACGAAGAGAATTTTATTTCACGGAATTCTCGAGACATCTACAGGCAAAGAGACCAAGTTCGACGAATAATACGAGATGTGAAATATCGTTGCAATATTCTATTTTACGATATATTTTCGAAATAGACATTTGTGGCGATTAAAAATAATATTAATATCAATCAGGCGAAAAGCCAGTAGAGATTATTATAACAATAAAATAATCTTCAATCTATTGTATCCTCGATCGATATTTCTGCCAACTGAGAATAACATCGTGTTTGTCTCTCACCTGATATTTCTACTAAGATTGTTGGTCAAGTTCACCGAACTGTCGATCCAGTCCAATTTGCAATCGCATCTCCATGGATTGTTCTCGAGCTCGATAACAGGCACCCGATTCACCAGTTCTTGCAATTTTCGATCCAACGTCTCAACGCTGCAATCCTTTATCGAAAAGCGCTGCAATCGTGGCAGCATGTGGTTAATCTGCAGCCCGGGGCTGAGTTGAATCAACCGTCTGCAACCGATCATCGATAACGTTTCCAGATTGGTCAAATTTTCGAGATCGCTCAGGTCAAACGACGTTAAATTCGACATATCGTTCAGCCACAGTTCTCGTAGCTGCGGTAGATACAAATTCTTGAGACTCGTCACTTGCGTGCCGGATAAATCCAGTTCTTGTAGATTTACTGGCAGTAGAGGTATCGCGTTGATCGGATTCCATGATAAATCTAGGAATGATAAGTTGGTCAAAGTTTTGAACAATTTGGGTGAGAAATACGGCGCAGATATGTTCCTCAAATCGAGATGTTTCAGTGTTTGCAAATTCAAAAACGCGCCTTCGTGTATACCATCTCCTATAGGATTACTGGCCAAAGAGAGATATTCCAGAATCTGAAAGGTAATTTAATTGCAATTTGTTTTTATTAAAAAAGGACAAGAAAGGTCAGTAAAATTGAAAATATTAATTTTTTTACTTTTTAAAATTACGCTTAGAAAATTTATATATAATAAAATTTAACAGTAAAAATTTATTTTTATTAATTGTTTTAGTTTTTAATTACCGTTAAGTGATACAACATGGTTTCATTGACAATAGTAAGTTTGTTGTAGGAAAGATCTAATATCTTCAGCTTTAGTACTCGGTCGTTGAGCGCATTGTCATCGATATATTCTAGTTTGTTGTAGCTCACATTCAACACTTGCAGATTATATTCTTCCTTACAGAGAAAGAAGAATCGTTGCAAATGATTCTGAGATAAATCCAGAGTTCTCAGTGTTTCCAAATTCGTAGAACAGTCTAAAAAACTATCAAACTCGTTTCCTTTCAAATTGAGATCCGTCACATCCTGCAGCTTAATCTGTGCCTGCAGTTTCACGAAAAAATCTTCTTTCTTTAATTTGCGAAACGACAGATCGACCTGCAACGCAAATCTCTCGTAAAATAATTCATTCATAAAACATTCAAACATATCTGCGATCAAACGAGATCAATATTGAAGCTAATAATGTTTAGATCAATAATGTATTGTGTTAGAAATAAACAAAAATTTTTTTCCGAAAATACATAAAATTTAGAATGTGTTAGAGGAATATATGCATATATGCTTAAAATCACGTATAACAAGTGCTTTCTCTCTCTCTCTCTCTCTCTCTCTCTCTCTCTCTCTCTCTCTTTCACACACACACACACACACACAAAGAAAACATGAAATCAAAAGAAAGTGATAAACACGGTAGGAAGATATTCTCGATACAAAAGCTATATTTAACATAAGATTGAGTGTCTCGAAAAATCGTAAACGATCGTCGACAGCAACGGATCCGATCTGTGATGACAAAGAATCATATATCAAGAAAGAAAAAACCCACCATCACCGTTTTCGGCGAAACGAACGAAACGAGGACGGCGAAAAACGTCAGCGATCTCAGCCACATTGTGTTCCAGGTGATAATTATCCGATTAATCGATGTTCGGAGCGATCCGATAGAATCCGATCGACAGACCGCACCACCGAGAGACCACGCTTGGACCTCGCGTGGACGTTTTCTACACCGCAATCCGATGGAATGGCAACGAATTCATCCGCGACACTCTTTCGTCGAAGATGCAATCCCGAATTAAGAGGGGGATACAAGAATCAGCTGCATTATTATGATGCACTCAGCACTTCGATCAGCACACGTTTTACTTATCCGTGATTGCGATTTCGAGAAAAGAACGAAGTTTTACTTTATCCTAATATTCCAATAAATCCTCGTGAATCTAATCGAATCTAAACATAAAATTATTTAGTTAAAATATAAATGATAACCATAATTTGGGAGTGGTAAAAAGAGGCGTGGTAAGTGTTGCAAATATTTGTATACATTGTAAGAAATAATTGTAATTAAGAAATTAATTTAATAAGCAAGAGTTTGTTTTTCTCAGCTACTATATATTTGTCGGTGAGTCGATAAAACTCGAACGATACTAAACTACTCATTATAGCAACTGTATTATAGCCTTTTACGATTACAAGCAAATATTTTTTTGCAAATAACTCGGCCGGCGCCGCGACTCTCGCGTTTAATTTAATCCGTCCCCGGTCAGAAGTTCAGAATCGCTGAGGCTAACGCACCGCTTTCCGATAAAGTGGCGATTACGAGCCGATATACGGCGCACGTATACATACCCACCGATTCGCTCCCGGTTTGTCCAGTGTTCGTCACTCCGTCACGATTAATCGTATATAATTCTTCAATTAATCACAGTTTCGACCGATATCGCTTCATTTAAGCGAGTTTATGAAATGTACGATTTGTTAGAACGCGATAAATTAATGTTACATCTCTCTGTGACGAGACTCTCGCTAAAAAAAAAAAAAAAAAAAAAAAACAACAGCTATGAGCGATAAACCTCGCTTCTCCGTGTCACGCGTCTAACGGCGATAATGTTTATGCACTTGTCGCAAGTTACGATAATCGTTACAAACCGTTGAATTGTCAGAGATAATCGTAAATGTAGAGATTACAATTTCTGAAGATTACAATTTTTTTTTTAATTTTATGTACCAGAAATATTAGATTAGATTTTAAGTTATTTAATAACATACTTTATTATTAAAATTATTTAATCAATCGATATCTTTTTCGGAATTTTTTATAAAAATATCGAGCTTTAATATTTGAATGAGAGAAAATGTGATACAAAATGTGATACAAAAAACTAAGTATTATATACTTTATTTTTACATCGAGAAATAACAATGTTTCTCGCATAGCACATTGCACATATCGGGTCACCTTAGCAAAAAATTAATCGTGCAAAAATAATAGTCAACAAAGTCATTAACAATAAAGTCATTAAATCGATTTATTCACGTATCTATTTCGCGCCCGCCGCGGATAACAGCGGCTGGTCGTGCACGATTTATTATAACAAACAGTGCGATATTTCCAAATGCATATACAACGATAGCAGAAACAAGAGAGAGAATATTGTTCATTTTTTCGGGGTTTGTGGGGTGCTAGTAGCCTTGAAAACCAGCGGATTTGACACGCGAAATATGCTGGGCAACATTGTGGCCAATGTTCCGAACACTTCCTCCGACATTCCCTATAAACGATAACGTTGTATATTATCGACATATGTTTTTTTCGTGTAACTATCGGCGGATTGCTCTTATCTTACTTTCGGCACGAGAAACTGCAGATTCTTCAACTCGGCCCCACCCCAGGACGCCATTTCAATCATAAATCCTTTCACGCATTTAAAAACTAGCTCGGCTCGTTTCGTGCACCAGGCAACCGTCATATCCTACAATGATAGAACATAAACACTGTATTATGTTTTAATTATCTAGCAATTATCCGCCCTCTCTCCGAATTATCCAAGCGATAAATTCCTTACCTCTGACATTTCGTGGACGAGTAGAACGGGTATTGTCAATGTCGTCACGTCGTTGCAACATGCCGTCTTCAAAATATTTCTCAACCCCAGTATGGCGGGATGTCTCGAGTTGATATCGCCTGAAGTGTGAATTAATTAACATATCAAAAAGTATAAATAATTATGTTTATTAATTCATATCGCGTTCATGAGACGTGTTTGGAAATGCCGGTCGTTTTTACCGGATCTCAGAGAATCGTTTACGACCATGTGGAAAACCACATGGACTTGCGCCAGATTGGAATGCCTCGTGATAAAAACGTCACCCGTTTGCAAGCTCTTGCTCGTTGTGGATTTCTTCGCCTGCAAACAACGCTCATAATTTTCTGCACAATATTAATCACAACGTTACAGTAAATTTTTTTAAACATTGTCGTCGCGTACGTGAGGATCACTTCCTTCTCTGTAGTGCGCCTGTCTCCAGGCGACGGCGTCCTTTACGTCCTCCCGAATTTTTTCTAATTGTTCGTCGATTGACGGGAAATGAAATTCTGTCGTCAACTGACATATCGAGCACAATTCTGCAACGATGTATTGCTTAAATTTACATAAATAATGTGCAAACTGTCAATAACAATTTGTATACGACAAAAAGCACCTTTCGTTATTCCGGAATAACTGCCTAAATGATTATCGCTTAGGAGAACTAATCCACACAAGTCGTTCGAATACAGTCCTAGAGCTGTTTGCAATCTTTGCGGCGTCGGATCCATGCTAAATTCAATGCGCATTTTATAATCAATTTTTATATAAAAGGAAAAAAAGATATTGTATTAAAATTATCGAGATGCACATAAGTCAGATATCTGTTATTATTATTATTATTTTCGTTTTTTTAATCGAGATCATACCCGGATTCGCTGTTTTTCGTGCGACAAAAATCGAGCACGTCGCCAGTTAATATACGTATGTTGTGCATTTGTTTCATTTGAGAGCCTAAATGTATAGTGAAGCTTTCTTCTAACAGAGGATAATCGGTCGTTTGTTTCTCTTCGCTCTTAACAAACTTATCTAAAGCAGGACGCAACGGTGGCAGTGGTATCATGGGCGAGCCCCTAAGAAACGTAAAATGTATTTTTCGTATAAAAGTATACAATTATTCAAGCACTTTAAAGAAGAGATCAAGGCGCGAAAAGAAAAACCTACATCGGTGTGGACACCATACTAGTCTGTTGCTCCTCGAGCAACCTCATAATCCAGTTTCGATATTGCCGCCGTTGATCCAGTCGCAAAGCATCGATTCTGGATCCCCAATAGCCCTGCAATAAACTTTGCTCCTCGAAATGACGGCCCGCCATGTCGTTTATGGATTTTTCCGTGGAACCCGCTTCGAGTGCCTCGACGGCAACGCGCATTTCATCAGTTTGTCTGGAATTTTTACACGATCTTTGTTCTTTGCATTAAACTAAATTTCTTTTAGTATCCCGATAAAATTCAAAGTCACATCGCTTAGATTATTTTCTAGTTTTATGTTTAACAAAAAAAAAAGAACACAAAACGATAAAAAAATAGAAAGAAATATTTAAAAATTCCAAAAAATATTACAAACTTTTGCGTGAGATTTTCATAGTCGGTATCTCTCAGTTGAATTACTTCAGTGACATCTCGTCCGAATTTGTGTTCCGCTTGCAAAATCGGTTCTAACGACGGAGAATGCACCAGTCTGTGATACGCTGTGGCAAACAACTCCTCATCCGTAGTTCCGATGGGATCGGAATATTCTACCGTTTTTTGTTTGTATATTCTCTCCCAGGTTTTAATTATATCTTCTAAGTCTAGAGCGCCCGTTTTCACGGTCTCGATGAGTTTTTCCGCTTTTTCATCGTGAAACTGCAGCGTAAGCTCTTTGATAGTGTGCTGCAGCGTCTTCAACAAGTCCGACTCTACGTAACACGGTAGCTTGAACGACGACATTATACGATGCATCAACTCTTTTACGGAACCGTGATAGGGTATTTTTATCGGGATTTCCAACGTGTATTCCTGATTTGTGGTGCATGTGGGAAACTTGTAGACGAACATCTTCTCAACGTATTCCTCTTCCGCTTTACTCATTGTCTTCAATATTTTAACATTTACTTATTTTTATTTTTTATATGGAAATTTTGTAGCAAATTTATGATGCAAAAAGACAGATATGCGCTTAAAGTACAAAATGATACGTTCCTAAGCAACAACAGTTATAAAGCAATTATATGGAACGATTAATTACAGATTAGAGTAATAAATACCACATAATTAAACTCTTATCAGCATGTACGCCGATATTACGATGTGTACTTTAAAAGAGAGTACATTTATCCTATCAAGGTCGGCTTTCACAATTTTGCGGGTTAAAAGGGCAAAGATAATACTTAGCACAGCAATATTCGATGATGTTTATTGTCTATATTTATTTCGATAGCGACGGTTAATTATAAGTTGTAATTAGCTAAAACTTTGAAAACACGTGTAACACAAGTTTGCGAATACTCGTAACCAAAAAAATTAAATAAATACAAAATTTATAACATATAATATATAACACGTATGTTTATTGCGTGTTATACGAGTGTTCTTAATTATTAAATATGCAAAAAAATGTACGCATTGAATATTTTCGCAATTCACATATGAGGAAAATTATATGATTTAGTTTTTATTTCAATTTTCGATTTACATGTATTTTGTCAAACAAAATTCCGAAATTTAAACAACAGAGGATACGCAAAATATTTTTCAAAAGACATTTTCTGAAAATATTTTGTATATTTGAAAATATTTTATATATTTGAAAGTATTTGAGAAATTATTTTATGTATATTATTAGGTAAATATTTGAAAATATTTTATGTATTTGATCGTTTCTTACTTTACCGATTCACGGGGGCGCTAATGCAAGCTACGATACGTGACAAATGTCAAGGTATATACGTGATGCACAGTAAACATTTTGTGCTTAGAAAATACATAAATAAAATAATACAGTACTCACATTCATTGTTTAATTATTGATACGTGCGTCTTGATGCGTTTCGTTTCGATCAAGGTTGGTTTTGTTAAATCTGCAAGCAAATAACATATAACCTCTATATTTTTCACTGCACATAAAAATTCTTCGTGCTGTCATCGAACAGATGATGCATCTTGTTAAATTTCATAGAGCATCAAAATATAAATAGTTTTTGCGACTCTTTTATCCGTCAATTTAAGAATATGTTATCTATATATGACAACTCTCTAACGCCCCCGTGACAATTACACTTTACTATCATTTATACATACACATGCAGCAGTGTTTCCAACATACTCACTTTTACTCACATTCTTGAATTATGTTGTTGTAGAGAGAAGTCCGAAAGCGGTGCCATAAGCGCATTTTACATGTTCCCGTTCACGAGCGCTACGATGTTCACATTTTGCGCAAATCAAGTACGTAAACCTGCCCAGTGAATAAAAATGCTATCTTTCGAATTGATTTGGTTCTGTTCTGTGCTGCACTTTGCGCAATGTGCGCGCACTTTGCCGCGCGCGCGTCGATTCGATATTTCGATTCTCGAAATATCTCGCGCTTCGATACGTTCGAACGAGCAATCGTGGCATGGCAGACGCGCGACGCGGAACTACGTTTGATTTGTTCCTATATTTTTTCGCGATAAATATCGTTTCACGTGCGAATATCAGTCGTATCACGTGTATTCTAAAGTGTCGAGCAAAGTGTGATTCGCAATGATGTGCAACTATTAATTAGATAGTCATATTCGGCGAACAAATGGTGAAATTGTTTCGCGACCGTTCGCGCGCGAGAAACAAAATGGCAGACGCGAGAACCTCACTCGAATTGGTATGTATTTTCCGCGATTGTTATCGTTTCGCACGCAAATACGTGAGTGTCGTAAAATATTGGATGTTCTTCCTGATACGTAATTAGCATCATGTGCTAATGACGGTAAAAGACAAGCGATTGTATCGCGATCGTACGCGCTTTTGCGAAACGCGCACGAGAAATTAAATTTCGTGTCTTGCTGCAACCACAATTGTGACTGTAAAAAATTAAGATTTTTAGCATGCAACATCAGAATTCCTGACTGCCGAGCAATATTACTAGAGCAGGATGGAGTGTAATCAAATACATCTCTTTAAATCATCATTTGCTGCTCTTATCATCAAATAATATAATATTATATGTTTCGTATCTAGAGGCATGTAAGTAGCGAGCTGCTGCCGATCGCAATATCGCGCTTCGATACATTCATGATAGCAGTCATGATGGACGTACGACGCGCAGCACAGCTTTACTTAAATTATCTTGTGTTTCTTGCGATTATTGTCTTCCGCGCAAATATCGATAATATGTGACGCAAAGTATTGAACGTTCGCATTAATATGTAATTAGCATCGCGCAGAGAAAAGTCTTTTTAGATAAAATTTATTTAATAGTCTTCTATTTTTGTAGAATTATAACAATATATTAATTTCTCTTATGCATCATTTTCTGTTTTCAGATGATGAAGAAATTGATAGGAAGGAAATTATTTATCCTTATTTTCGTTCAAGTTGTTGTACAGATTCCGCAGAGAAATAAGTCGTGACACGTAACTTCGTCACGCATTTGAAAGACGTTCTTAACATCGGAGGATTTTATGAGCTCCAATCAGAATGAAGTTTATTAAGACCCTGCAATGTTCGGTAATTATTACTGGCAGTACTGAAAATCTATAAGTTCACGTTACGTATAGATTTTTTAGTACTGTCAGTAATCAAACAGAATCTAAGATAAAAGTGGCTCGATTTTTTTAATTTCCTGATCTTCTATTCGATTTCACTACTATCGAACAAGTGATCAATTGCATTGTTCGATTGGTCGACTAATTATGATGACGATTGATCGAAGTAAACCGTATACCAGAGATGCCAACTGAACCCCAAAAATTCACTGTGATCCTAAGTAACAGTTGGCAGCTACTCTAGTTACAAATATAAAGAACAAAAAGAGTCAATTCAACAATAGTTTTTCGCGCTTTTTGGTGGTACAAAAATATTATATAAAAAAGGAAACAAATTTTACAATGGTAGATGATCATAAAGAAAACAACGAAGTACTGACAGATGCAGAGGCTGAATTATATGATAGGCAACTGCGTCTGTGGGGCTCAGAGGCACAAAGCCGGTAAGATAACCTTAACATTGCGCATAGTAGTTATCGAAAATGTTTTTAAATTGGAATGTGTTATTTTACAATATATATTGTTTGATTGTATATTTTATGATAGAATATGCAGTTTAACATTATTATAATTTACATGTGCCATCGATTTCTAATATTTCATGTTGCATTTCTTTTCTTTAGATTACGAGCTTCAAAAATTCTTTTGATAGGGTTAAATGGTCTTGGAGCAGAAGCTGCTAAAAATATTATTCTTAGTGGAGTTAAATCGATTACATTTCTAGATCATAGAAACTCGTCAGAAGTAGATAAATGTTCGCAGTTTTTCATTGCAGATTATAATGGAAAGAATGTAAGAATGACAAATAACAAATTGTACTAGATTATTACATGTCAATACTTATATATTAACATAATTACTTATATTGTTAGAGAGCTGAAGAATCAGTGCAGAGAGCACAAGCTCTGAACCCTATGGTTAATGTCATTGCTGACACAGACAATGTTGACAATAAACCTGATGAATATTTTGGACAATTTGACATAGTATGTGCTACGCAGTGTAGCATAACACAACTCAAAAGGATTAATCAAGCCTGCAGAAAACAAAATATCAAATTTTTTGCTACAGATGTATGGGGATTTGGATTTGGATACGTATTTGTAGATTTACAGAAACACGAATATATAGTGTAAGCATTCTTACGAGTGTGAATGTAACATCAATTTTGTGTGACACATACTAATAATGGAAAATCTTTTTTAGAGACGTTTCGACAGTGAAAAAAGCGAAACCAGAAAGTGGCGAACCTATGAAAAAAGAAAAATTTGAAACTATAACAGTTAATGAAAAACGCACCGATAAATTCGTACCTTTCGAATCTATTCTCAATGTCCCAAAATCTATGTTGCACAAAAACGAAATAGTTTACTACATAATGCAAAGTATGTTTTAAAATAATACTTTAGACTTTTCAGGAATTATATTGAATAATATGTTTTGCAGTAATGCTGAATTATCGTGAGAAGTATGGTGACAATCCTATAATAGAAAATCATGAAAATCTATCTAATGAAGTGTTTGCCATTGTCGAAAAATATAAGTTACAGGAAGACCACTATGTGGTACAATGCAAAGATATTGATTTTATACCGTATGTACATTTTATAATTCTGATTTATATTTATTACAACAAGTTTAACAACAAATTTCAGCTCATCTAGTATCAAACTTCTAGCGAAGATTAATTTGGTCATGTAAGCCAATGTGCTAGATATTTGCGCAAAATTAAAAAAAAATATATTAAGAAATTTATACTTCAATAATCTTCTTCGTGAAATATTATAATAGGAGGGAAGTGGCTAATGCGAGGAAAAAACCAGATCTTCAATAATCTTCTTTATTTGTGTAAATTAAAACATACGGTTCAACCTCAAATTTGGGTCTTCTTCAGTGTCTATTACAATCAATTACAAATTACTTAACATTCTAAACACGTTATTGTTGCATAACGCAATTACAAAGATTAAAAAATTTACAACAAATTCATAGGTATAGAAAGAACTCAGTCTATCAGTCGTGCATAGTCGTCACAAAGTATCTGACTATCGTCTCGGGGATGACATACCGAAAAAAGTTTATGCGAAATAATAACTAACGCGACGTCCACCGACAAAAAATTTATATTTTGCACGAATATCTAGAATATTACACGTCCGAATTAGTCTTCGCTAGTTATATATTAATTAATTTTTAAAACTTATACATATATTATTTATGGTTGCGCTTTATATTATGATATAGGTTCAAAAATAATTCACCTCTCAGTCCCAGTTCAAGTATTCTCGGCGGCATTTTGGCTCAGGAGGTAATCAAAGCTGCGTCGCAGAAGCATGCGCCAGTCAATAATTTATTTACATTCAATCCATGTACATTTGAAGGAAAAGTTTTAACATTGAATCAAAAATAAAATTATATTAACTATGTGAATAGTATAAACGTTAACCACTTTACTAAATATTATATTCATTTTATTCATCTTTATATTAAAAGCTGTGTTATCAATAGTTTCAGTAAACATAAGAAGTTTCTACCATAAACATCTTATAAATAAAAAATAAATAAACAATTTTTACATGACAAGAGAGACTGAACTTGAATATATGTGAATCGAGTGTATTACCTGAATCATTTCTATTAAATAAAATTCATCCGTTTATTTTACATATAAAATATGATTTTCTCTATGTAAGAAGTAAGAATAAGCAAAACTATTTTTTACGTAATTTATTATCAATCTTGTTTTAACAAGATATTTTCAAACTTGCAGTATCGTGTTTTTTTCTTTTTTCTTTTTTAATTAAAAACAATTTCAATTAAAAATTATTATGGACAATTATTATAGAAAAAAGACGAGTTAAAGCCATCTTCTCGTTGTTGTTCGTCGATCGAACAGCTAGCGAATTTACATATCAACGACTGAAAGAGAACGACGTGTAAAAGGGGACCGATTCATCGCCGATCAGTGAATACACATACAAGGCAAGTGATTGATTCGATCTTCAGCCCGGCTGAATAATGATGTATCGTCTTTTTCCGCGCACACGATGTCGCTGCATATCGAGTCTATTACCGCGAAGTGTAAATGCAAGGGTAAACTTGTAGGCCGTTTGTCTCGACGTGTTTCTTAACGATGTGGCCACGTGCTTCGTAACGGCTGTCGAATTATTTCGCGCACGTTGAGGAAATCATTATCCGTAAACCACTCTTGTAATTTAACATTTTGTTAGTACACCTCGTTATATACGCGCGCGTTGCAAGAGCGATGGTAGTTCGTGACAAATTCGCTGTCACGTTACAACGAGTGCGACAAATCGCACATCACCGTGCGGACTTATGTAAATTTAATCGCACGATATCGTTTGACTTTCGCTATTACTACGTCGAATCGGTTTTAGTTCCGAGGATTACAGAGACTTTAATCATTAACGCAGCATTACGCAGATTGTAAAATAAAGTTATCGTGTAAAAAAATGATTGATCACGCACATGTAGATTTTACAAATTGTTTAATTTATTGCGTCAAAATTTTTTGTCCATCAATGATATATTCATATCTCGTTGTGAATTAAACGAAAGGAAAGAAGTTGCATTTATTCAACATGCGTCACGTGAGTTTTGTGCAGAAACGCGTGTAAACTTCCGTTTAAAAAAACATGCGATCGAGCACCTTCGCAGTTTATGCGGTCGCGTGATTATTACCTAGCCCTAAGTGGAGTAAGAGACGTACTGGTACTTCCCGTGACTCATGCAAGGAATTCACTGAGACGATCGTTGCTGTGTCCGTTGTACACCGTCGCTGTAGAATCGATATGACACGTACACCTTTAGGAATGCTAGACGAACTACTAGAGTTTCTCCGTACATCAGCATGCAAACGTTACTTACAATTTATTTTATACATTTTACTTTCTTTTTTTCATTTTACATATATATAATGTCGTTAGGCGCATTTGTGTTCTGTTATTTTTGCGGATGCTGTTCAATTTCTACACAAATGACAAATAGCGTAGCGCAAATCTGATGATAAGCGAGAAATATTCTCCCGACATTTGTCATGTGGAACAGATTTGATTAGAAGTTTTATTAAAATCCTCCCTATGAGAGATAGAGGCACGTCACGTGTATTTCGAAGCTTCGTCCGACAGCTTCTGTGCCGTCGAATTCTCCGCTCGGAGAGCGCGCGCCCTTTGCACGAGGAACACACCCGCGCGCGTTGATTTATAGCGCGACGAAAATTATTACCGCTGTTAAAGCACGTATTTATTGACAGACACACGTGTTTTGTCCAACGCGTTCTCTTCGAGATACATCTCTTAAGACGATGACATCTCTTAAGACGACGAGGAATGTGCTTTAAATCGATTTTAAAGCTCGTCGAGCGTGAGGCTTTGCAAATAATAAGCGCAATGTGTCAAACGCCTAGATTATTATTTGAAGATTTTGTAGATTATTTTTCTGCACAATTCATTGTCAGTACTGGAAATTTATAATATCAATATTTATCATGCGAACTAGATAGATTTTCAGACAACAAATGAATAACGGAACGCAATTCCAACGGTTATCGTCGGGACGGAAACTTTTAAGTCGCGTGCGGACGCAATATTCGAGTAAAAATCCCGGAATCGCGAAAAGACATCGTCGCGACAAAAATTGCGTACGTGCAGCAACTGCTTACGGCTTCTTTTGTCGGTAGCGGTTCCTATTTATACCGTGCCGTAACATATTTTCCGCTTATCAGTATCTTATTGTCAGCGTGTACCGCTGGTTTCTTTATTAACCTTGCCTTGCGTACGCGTGGTTCGCCGCTATTATTTTAAAAGAAAGGAAATGTGCGCGTTGTGGGAGGTAACATAAAGAGAAAATGTTCGAAGTCAATGTCACGTTACGGAGAATAAAAGAAATAATTTTATATAAAAAGCGCGTTATGTCATTTTATGCACAAAAATTCGGCAAAAAAGATCACAAAAAGCAACGTCAGCATACATATGTATGTGTGTCAAAAGACATTTATATGTATAATATATACGAACAAGTTTTATAGCTTTTTTTATAGCTCTTTTGTTTTAACTGAGAAATTTTTTCACGATCTGGCATTATCACTCCTGTGTTTCTTGTAACTCGCTATATATATATATATAAAAAAAAAACACCGATGTTATTTGTTCTGTCCTGCCAACGTTCACCTCATTTTTCTCTCTTTTTTTTTTTAGACCAAAAATCGATTACATGTTATATTCATCGCAACTGAAGCTGTTAACGTCATTAAACACGCGATCAAAAAACAATATCCTTATACATAGACTACGTCTATGATCAATCGACAGTAGTGAGTCGTCTTTTCAACTGATTAATTCACGACCTGTTGTATACGCGTATGCATGTTCGCTGACTTCTATAATTTATTGACTCTATTTGACTTCATATCACTTTGAGCAATATATTTCAGTGCACGAAAATTTACAGTAACAATAAATTTTTCATCTGTTTATTGAAAAGTCCTTTCGACGGATTATAATTGTATTTTTATCGTTCATAGAAGAGAATATTAACGTGTACAGGTACATTCTCGCGTAAAAGGGGTATTAAAAATAAATATGCACAAGAGTGTCGCGTCTCAACGAGGGTAATATCGTCGAGCTCCGCGACTATAAAGCTCTCTCTATCTCACAACAACCGACGTTTCTTCTTCGCGAGTTTCGCGCACTATTCGGAAGAAGGTGACGCGAAGTGGCTGCACCTCTCCCGAGTCGCGAGACATTAATTTCGCGCGGACGTTTGCGGCGCGCTGCAGTTTCCCGGAGTTACGGATTTCGAGCACGCCCGAGAAGCGCGTTTCGCCGCGATATTGCCGTGGCTTTACGAGGAGCCATCGCCATCGGTGCAATTCAGGCAGTTTTTAGGGTCAAACGAATAGCTAATGCAAATACGGCTTCTCGCGCCCGGGCATTATTTCACCTCCCTCTTCCGCCAGTCGGCCGTTAGTCTGGACTCCTCGGCGTCGAGGATTCTCCTCCCCCCGCGTCTTATTCCCTCGCTCCTCGTTCGTCCATTCGCTCGTTCATCCTTCCCTCGTTCACCCCGCCATACAGGCATTACGCGAAATCTTAATGCCCTTCGTTATCAATTAAGACACAGTCGCAGCAATTAATTCCGTGACCGGTCGCCCCGTTCCGTTTGGAAACGACAGACGGAAACGGCGTCGCTTTTACTCTGCGAAGGAGTCCTCCTTCGCGCAGAAGACGGGCACGTCGCGACGTGTACGTGAATGAGCATTGCGCGTGTGACAGAGCGTAACGATCTCCGGGTATGTCTCGCGGTGATTCTCTGAATGCACGCTGATTTGTGGAGATCGGAAGCATCGGTTCGCAGCGGGTCGCAATTAAACGCGCTCGATTCATCGACTGAACTTGTAATTTAACGCTCATTAATATCGATCGCACATGTACAACGGCGGTCATCTCGAGTTTTACATACGTCTTGCGAACGCGAATCGAGTTGAAATTATAATGAATGCAGTCGCCGTTTTCGCTCGCAACGACACGACGTAAGTGCGTCTCGCATTTTGAATAACTCGAAACATATTCACCGCCCTGGCTGACGTAAAAAAAAAAAAAAAAATTTGCTGGACGCGCGATGTCGGGGAGAGATTCAGATAAAAATCGAATTAATATGCATGTCCGCGCGCGAGTCCGCTTGCAAGCGACGGTGATGGAACGACAAAATCTATCTCCCGTTGCCCGGAGAACAAACCTGTAATTTGTCAGAGTGTCTCTAAGCTCCGGCATTATAATTTGCGCCTATCCAGAAAGAGAGAGACAAAGAGAGATAAAGAGAGGGAGAGAGAGAGAGAGAGAGAAAAAGCAAACTGGAACCAACCGAAAACGTCAAAAGGGAAAGGGACGAGGCAGAGGGAAGAGAAGCAGGAAGGGATTGAAAGGAGGGGGGTCAACAGCCTCGGACACTCTTGGCTCATACGCGAATCGATCGAGACTGGAACATCAGAGAGCGACTAAGTATTCATGGTTGACGTGGAGTTTCAGCCAGTCGCCGATGAATTCCTCATGAGTGTCGTGAATCAATCGCGAAATTACTGCCGACGACAAAACGACGTCGGCGGAATCGCGCGTTTGCGACGCGCGAGCTTTCTTGAAAAGACTTGGGAACCATTCGTTATAGTTCGAATTGTGTAGTTACCACAAATCGAGTATATCGAAGAACACAAACAAACGCACACGCAAAAAAGAGTTTGCTCGTATCTTATCCAAATAAATCTTTCTTGATTTGACATAAAACACTATTTGAAATCATGAAATGTTGTCATTTTATTACGACAATTATGTTTGTCTTGTGCGACGTATGTTTTGTTGAATCGCAGCAAAGCAAGTTTGCTGATTTTATAAAATGGCGGCATAATAGCGATAAACTGACAAATGTTTTGCATCACTTTATCATCGTGGCTTTTCGCTTTTTCTTTCACCGTGTCATTCCGAAGCATTGTGTGCGACTCCTCGCGACGGTTTCTTCTTTTAGCGCAAAAAGCTTTAAGAGGCCGGAAGGCGAGTGTGCGTCTGTTACAATTACAAGAGCATTCGTAGTCGTGTATACGCGCGTTACACACGATGTTTTCGCTTCATACATGCCGAAGGAAGTATATCATAAGTTACCGGGTGGATGAGATCTATAGCGGCGGTTCGGTCCATAATTCATGCTTTTGTTCGATTCTGTCGGACATTATTTCAGGTTACGTCGAGAAATGCTTTCGGGATCGCGCGGTTTACCGTCTTCCTTTCCTTTTTTTTCTTCTTTTATTTCTCGATAACCGGGAGAAAAATATGCCGAGTTTCCTGCTGCCTGACCGAGCTTAGTTGGGAGAAGGGGGATCTAATGCGCCGCCACCCTTGTTCGATTCGATGTTTGGCGTTTGCATTATCGTTTGGCATTCGAGTCGGGAGAAAGATCTATAAGTTACAAATTTAATAATCTAAAAACAATTGTTAACATAGAAAATGTTTTCATTTTTTGAGACATTTTTGCAGACATCTTTTTAGTATTTCTTTTTGAAATATGTTTACGTATTTAGGAATATAATTTTGATATTATTGAGATTTTTTTCTAGATATGTGAAGCGTGTATAGTTATTGTGAGAAAACTTTTCACGCAATATTCGCGCACTCGTAAAGTGGTTTGGAAGAATATAACGTCCGTTATAAATAACTGAAAGAAGCAACGATTGTGCGATTTTAACGGCCCCTCGAGTGCATCGCGCGCTCCTTGAAAATTGTCACCCGAAAGCGCGTCCACCTCCATGTTCGACCCATTCGTATGTCATTCTTCTGTTGTCCGTTTAACAACAGCGATAAAACATGTCTAGGCACTCTCGCGAGAGAGGCAAAACGCGCCTCGTCTTCGAGGTGCGCCTATATACGGAGACTGCGAGGGCACTTTAAAGTATTTTCGGCAATATAAGGGCTGACTTATGACTTTCGCAATTCTCTCGAAAAATGTAGTGAGAGAAAGAGAGAGTGAAGAAAAGGAGAGATATCAGAGGAAAAGAGTAGAGAAAGAAAGGGGGGAGGAGGTGGCGTCTTGAGCAGGGATATTGCATTGTGTTTTCTTTCGGGACAAATGATTTACCGCGTTTCCCCTTGTATATCGCCGTGAGCTATAGTCCCGCAAAAACACGTAAGGGGTTGCGAGAGTCACCAAAAGCGACGACGACAACGACGAAGGGGGTTTCAACGGGGGTCGTCGGAGAGAAAACAGGGAGAGGGGTAACCGAGCCGTACGATATGGGAGGTATTACATATTTATGGGTTTCTGGTCCCGGCACGGAAGCAAATTTCAAGCAAATCTCGGTCGGAAATAACGTTAGAGCCATTGGGACGTAAGGCCGCGCCGTTTTCAAGCGAGCGAATATTCGCGTTCGCCACCCGGAATATCATTTTCCGGGGAAACGGCACGAGAGTTGTGCAAGTCGCGCGCCGTTTTCTCAGTACGTTCCACATTTAACTCGGATTCTGTTCCGAGCTTATTGCGAGTTAAATGTGAAATATCATTTTCGGCGGGTGAAATTGGATCTTTTCTACGTTGTAGATAAAAATGAAACAGTCTACTGAGGTAATATATTATAAAACAATTTGTTGGATGTTAAAAGACAATAAACTTATTTATAACATTTTTACAATAAATCTAATTAAATTGTTTTTGTTGTATATCCCAGTAGAATTTTTTAAATAATGTTTGTAAAAAATAAACAAGAGTGTACCAAAAGGACGTAGGTACGCGCCCGACTGGTGTCGCCAACTTGTAGTGTGTCTTCGTACTACAGAGAGATCGAAAAAAATATCATCTCTTAGACGATTTTGTTTTTTTTTTTTTTTTATTAAAAACACGCGATACACATGCGCACATATATAAATATTAAGCTTACTAAACTTAAAATTGAATTTTAAATTAAACACATGTCAAAAATATATTATGTATCTTTATATTGACGTCATTGTAAAATTACGCATTTAAATAAT
>QVNW01001385.1:0-19470 GCA_014825475.1 Pseudomyrmex flavicornis | reverse complement strand
ACAACTTTAATTTTACATACAGGATGTTTTATGTAATAATTATTAGATTGTGTTCATCAAAATCTACATTTGAAATAATGTAATTAATTCAAAAGACTTAGTTTGAAATATGTTAAATGTGTTAGAGATCCATTAATAAAAATTAAAGAATTTGTTTGCGGAAACATTGCGAAACTACATTTAAAATCTCTATATAATCTAGATTTTATTTTTTATCTTTTTGCAAACTATACCAACACATACAAACCATATATAAATTATCTAAAGAAACATGTGTATAAATTCAAATGAGCGTTTTATTCAATATATGTGACTATTCTATTATGAGACAAGACACAGCATGTTACGTAGCGATTTATCCGAGGAATTAAAAATGTATTGAATTAATAATACAACGCATATATATAATTCAATATATATAATTCAACAAACATCTATTTATTTGTTATTTGATAAAATCACGTATAATTACAATAAAATATAATTACTAACTTCAAACATTATGTACAATAAAGTCAAAAGTAATCGACTACACTAAGTTGAATAAGAGAATAGAATCTGCGCATAGAAAATTAAAATCAAGCAAAGTAAGCGCGTTGGGCGCGGGACACCCACTGACAGCCAATAGCTGTTGGGATGAGTGAGCTTTCTGGTAGAAGATATGCGCGAAACGAACGAGGTTTCGTCCGCTTCGATTCTCTTCTCTCATTGAATTCAGTGTAAACTCTTGAATAATATGTCAAATATTAAAAATTTATGTACAATTGAAATTAATTTAAAAAAAGTTGAGCCTCTATTTGAAGGAGAAAGATTAAAAATTGAGCAATCGTTAAAACCAGCCTGTAGTTTTGCCGTTGATTTTACTTAGCTTATCTCGTGATATTCTGTCAAAGAATAAAAGTCCGGCTGCGCGTTCAATGCTTTCCGGCGGAACCTAAAATTCATTATATTCTAATGTAGTATATATTATACATATAATGCAAAAATATAAATACATTTTTATTATAGTTAATATAGACCGAATGTATCATTTAACTTGCACGTATTGCTGTTATATTTAATTTAAAATTACTTCAATTACGATTATACCTGAAAATTAGCAAGTGGCGTGTTATCATCGATCGGCGCGTTTGGCATTACAAAAGCTTCCATTTCTAACTTGCCATCGTTGGTTTCACCGACGACTACTTTATAAAAATGTGTGGGCACTGCCACATGATTAGCGCCTATTACTTCGTAACGCACATATTTCTTTCCATTTGCTTCCTTTCTGCAAATTTCCAACACATAGACAAGTTATTATTTAATGTTAATTAAAAAGTTAATTTGAATTTAAAAAAAAAAAAATTAATGAAATTACTTATTTGGATAACATAATTGTTTTAATTCTTTGATAAGAAAATCAAATGTTTGAAGAGAGATTGGAAATTACAAGAAAACATAAATACATACTTTGGAAGATACAACGGTCCGGTGCATACGTAAACATCTTTGTAGATATTTGTCAATTTCCGAACATATTTCTCCAATCTGTTCCAAGAATCTCTGTTAAAACCTACACCAATTTGTGGTGCCATATTGGACAGGAGAAAGGTTTGCTCCATATGTTTCTGTTCCACTTTGTGATTTCCAGCTGCTGCCAGGTGACCTCGATCGTAGCCACTTCCCTTGTAATCTGTATTTTCCGATCTGATTAACATTATCAAATTTAAGAGAGTTTCAACTGAATTAATTCAAAATTAGCAAACACATTCTAAGAAATTACTCTATGACGTTACAAAAGTGAGTTGCAGAAAATGTTCTAGTTCATGGTTTTAAAATAATTCGATCCTTTTGTTTCTAGAAATTATGCTTTTTTTTTTATTTTACCTGAAAAAAGGATGTATGCTCTCGTCAGGCTTGAACTCGCATTTGGAACGATCCACCTCGCTGTATTTCAATCTCTCTTTCGTTAAGTGTTCGAACACCCAGTGAGCAACTCTGTTTCTTCTGTCGTAAGACAGAACAAAATCCTCGTACGATCTGACATGATCCAGTCCGGGAAATCCATATTTCATAATCTATATCGCAACGTGATATTTATTCAGTTCACACAAATTTAGTTATTTAGAGGCGCTTGCTTACTAATTAAAAGTTAATAACATTTTTTAACGCAATTTGATCAAATCTCAAAGAGCAAATTATTTATACAGGTTAGTTGTTGATTCGTTGACACCAAACCTCTTCCTACCTCTGACACTCTCGTGGCAATAGACACTTTCGTGCCCATTTCGAAGTTCTTTTCAACAGGTGTAAAGGGGGTGGCTGCCGAAACCGTGCCGAACAAGGGCAAACCTGGCAGTTTTTGGATTCGCGCTGTTCCATTGTCTTCTTCATTCAAACGTTGCTTTTGTTCGAAACATCTGCCCAGATACCAGCCTCCCAAACTTGCGCTGGTTAGCGTAGTTAAATTAAATATTACTCGCCTCGAAATGTTCATATCTCCCTCTTTCGCGTTTTATGTTTACACATCAAATTGTGTTTACTTCAACTCAACCTATCTGAGTTTCTTTGGATTTTGATTGTCTAGTTGCATCTGTTGATGAACGAAGAATATAATATTTAGCCTCTCACGAAACTATTTAACGCAACTTTTAACAGAGCTACTGTTCGAAGCTCCGAATCACATGTGATTTTTTTAAAGGTTAGGTGTTTCTCTGGAATTCTCCCTGCATGGACAGAAGTGGTGGGGGACGTGAGCCACGTGTTATTGTTGTGACATTTTAACGCACGTGGTACGAATGTAATCAAAAACGTTCACACGTTTTATTACAGATCTTATTAAAGATTTTTATTTTTAAATCTTATTAAAGATTTTTTTTTTTACAGCGCTAACTGTTGTATAAAAACGAAACATCTTATTTACAATTCCAGAGACATCACATTCAAGATCTACTTTTTTTTTTTTTAATATCTGCACTGTATTACAGGCGAGACACATCGTGTGTCAACACGCTGTGACATTTTAATTATGTACAATGCGTATTTTTCCTACGTGATTTCTATACAACAAACTCTATTTAGTGTATACGTTTGGCGTCGAAAGATTGCCTTGGCAAACTTAATTGCTTAAAATTACACGAGTACAGATAAAAAAACTAAAAATTTTATTAAGTACAAGGATGTTAATTATTTAAAAGCAACTATTTAAATAATCTGAAACACATTATTATGTCAGAAGATTTAATATTGTATAGAACTAAGTCAATTTTAATTGTTCAAACAAAAAAAAACTCAATTTCTCTTATTTACATGTGAAAGTTTGTTTTTTTTTATGGAAGTATCCTCTTCCTCGTGTATCTTTTTAATCACTATTCTCGTCGGAGTCTCCCACCAAAACAACGTCGTGACCGGGTAACATTCGAGGGTCGAAAGTATTCTGAAAGCATTTCTGAAACACCATCTTAGCCTTCTTAGTCGCTTGCTTAGATGATGGCGATAGCGAACGCGACACGCTCTCGTCCAAGTTAGAATATTCTCCCGCAATTGGCTCCTCCTCTGTACTGCAATTCTCATCGCACGTCGATTTTCGCTTTGTAATAGTGGAGAACACCGACTTCACCAGTTTTCGGTGTTTTTCTGACATTTTAGAAGCGGTCGAAGATGTGCCGCTGGCAGGACTGACGGCGAACAAACGGTTCTGTTCCACGTTACTTGGGTGTCTTTCTTGCACACAATTCACAAAATTATGTGTTTTCCCAAACATAATGTTCGTTGAATTGTTCGTGTTGATTTGATTCAACGTCTTGTCCGTCTGATTTTTGGAAGTGATCGAAGATGTGCCGCCGGCAGGACTGAGCAAACGATTCTGCTGTTCTATTTTATTTCGATTTTGTTCTACGTAACTTCGATTTCTTTCTTGCGCATCGTCGGTAGTTTTATTCGTTTTCGCGAAAATGATGTTTGCCGAACTGTTCCTGCTTCGATTCAACGTTTGATTTTCTTCTTCCGGCGATTTGTTCCGGAGTGTATTGTTGGGAAGCTTGGTAGGAACAATAGATTTATTTGCTTGATTAGATGCTTTTCTGCCGCGCCTGGAAACGCCTCTTGAGGACGTATTTCTTCTTCGGACGGGTTGCATTTGTCTGGTGGCGACCGACGACTCCGACTGGCTGTCGTTGTCCAAGCTCAGAGTTGATAACAACAAATTAGCCTCAAAACTCTGAGCTTTCAGTGCAAGTAACATTGGTCTGAAAAGAGACAACATATAAAAATAAGACCCGTGTGTTTATTAACACATATATGCGTGTAAAAGACTTTGTTTCATATACCATGTAAATTTACATATACAAAAAAAAATACACTCTTATATTATTATTATTTATGCAAAACTAAGCAAAAGGAAATAGAGAAAATTAAGATTTTCGCATATACATACTTTCCCGTTGTCTCAAAATTCACAGTAATTGGAACACCTGCGCTCTCACTGAACGTGAGAAAAGCTCTGACTTCCTTCATACAAAATGTGATAATTGTCTCGTTGCCTATTGTACAACGATCGAATTCCCCGACACTGAGAGCCAGTTGGGTTCGTGTGGTATTTACCATGACTGAATAAAATTTATAAATTTATATACCTCTCAACATTACATGCAACATTATAACATATTATAATGTTTGATTTGCATTTTGTAAACAGTATTCACTTTTTTTTTTTTATTTACCTGATGAATCATCCACATAATTTCGAAGCAAGACCTTATTGGGTGTTATCTCAAGTGTTATTTCAATCAGATTTTGTGGAAAATTTTGCAAAGCATCAACCAACACTCGAGCCTGCGATGCTAATTCGTTGCGCATTTCAGCCTTGGAATATGATGCCTATTGTACGCGCATAGATTTATTAAAAACTAGTTGATTTATTCAGAAAATAAATAAAATTCTTAAGCAAAGCTTTTGGATGAATGATTGAACAATTCATAATTGTCAAAGTTTCTAAACTATTTCAAAAAAAAAAATTTGAATTCTATTTGAACAGAATTAAATTTATTAAAACAATTAAAACTAGACTTTTTCTATCAAAATAGTTGTTTGACAAGCCAATTAAGAGAAAAATGTTTTTTTTGTACTTGCAACTTCTCACAATCCAAGATGGGTGACAAGTGGGACTTGTTGATACCATTTTTGTATTTTAAAATGAATACCAGATTACAGGCATCTACTTCCAAACAGATATGACAAGTCTCCACTTGTTTGTCTAATGTGTTGGCAGATTTGAATACAGTCATGGCGCTCTGTAAAAATTACAGAATAATTGACGAATGTCTAAATAATATCTTATCAGAGATAATAGATTAGATTATTACCCTCATGGAAATTTTACACTTTTGCGCCTCTTCTTCTTCAAGATCTCCGAGATTGTAATAAGAAAAGAAATTTTTGTGGAACGTAAAATCGGAATATGCTGATTTTGCCATGTTAACTGTTCGGAAGGAAATAGCTTCCTGTTGTGGATTCACGTATATTTCATCCCCAATCTTTGCCAACATATGTACTGCCTTTGCTAAAACTGTGTCAAATACAAAAAATTTGTTAAATTAATTCTAAGATCTCTTTCTTTATTCTAACATATGTCAAATTTTCCAAATTCTTAAGTTGCAATAATACATAATTGTAGTAATAATAGAGCATAAAAAATATGTATAAAGTAGATAATGGTCATAAATTATCGCAAATAAAATATATGAATGTATTAACACAAAACAAAAAATAGAAAAAAGTAACGCGAAGTACACGACAATTTAAATAGCAACAATCTCCAGCACTGTAAAATAGTATAATTTTATACATAAACAAATACCATTTTATAACCTAAATCAAAAGAAATAATGAACCTACTCTTGACGTTTCCTCCGGGTATAACGCATTTCATCGTCGATGTTTGTTTTTCTTTTTTTTAAAAGCAATTGATATTCCGAAAAGACGGAATTTTTTTTTTATTTTAATAGTTTTTTTGAGCAAAACTCACTGCAAAAATTCATACATGGCGCAAAGAAAATTCATACTTCTTCGCGCGTCCACAAACACAGACGAACCTCGAAGATGCTTTTGAAACAGTGGTTTTTGAATCCGTGGTCCGTTTTCACTAATTCCGATTATTTCAATAGGCAATTAAGTTTCAACCGTAATTAATTACATCGATTAATTAATCAACGCGATTGGTCCAACTTTTGAAGTTCGTGTCACACTACGTATTGCGAATCGCGGATTGGAATTTAGCCAATCAAGACGAAGCCCTCGTTCTGATTACATTCTTCACTCTGTTCAATGAGAGAAAAGAATCGAAGTAAACGAAAACTCGTCCGTTTCGCACTGTAATAAATTATTACAAAAATGTTGAGCACATCTAAAGAGTCTTATTTTTATTTTTTTATTAATTAATTAAATCAATACACAATCCCTCGTTGCTAACATACATCGCGTATTGTAATTAAATATTTCACTTATATAAACTAGTATGATCTTTCACATTTCTTAATTTTCTTTTTATTTTCTAAAATAATTATTTTAATACACACAAAGTGATATATCAGTTCACTTCTAACCAATCTCTTCTTACATTTTTGTTTTGTTATAACGAAATATATACTTTTTATCTAAATCTTACATGAGAATTTTACTCACTTTACATGAATGTTTAAACAATAGCCGGAAAATCAGAGTTATGAGGCTAATGAAAGAGCCACGATGTAAATTGCACCACATAAAAAACATATAACAAAACATTAACAAAAGGATTTAGAAACTTGTTTTGAAAAATAAATATGTACATAATTGCGATGCGAGGTGAATGTTATCAAAGATTTGATACAACTTTCTTTTACATATGTTTATTTGTTACAAGAGCGTTTGATATAATTGATGACCACTTGTAACAATAATAAGTCATTCTTTCTTTTATTTGAAGACATTGTTTCGTAAAAATTTGGCTGTTACGCTCCCTCAGCATTCTCCAGTTAAATAAAAAAAATGTAGTTAAAAATAAAATTGTAGTTAAAAACAAAAATAAATTAAATCTTCTGACACTAAAGAGATTTTGTATTTATGTGATTTCTTTTGCACTCTTAGGCTAATATTACATTTGTCGTACGACAAAGATTTTAAGTATGTTGATTGGCTATCAGATAGAGTTTTATGAAGAATTCTATTTGATAGCCAATCAATATACTTAAAATCTTTGTCGACAAATGTAATATTAGCCTCAGAGTGTGTGTCTCAAAACTAATATATATTATATATGTACGAGAAACGTCACCGAGAGACATCGCTCAGCGACGCTGAGGTGGGAACAATCAAGAACGAAAGAATCGTTTTTGAATCCCACCCGTCTTTGGTGATCTGAAACATATATTGTATATATAATTTAAAAAAATTAAAATTAAATTATGTATATTTAAAATTATATGTATAATAAAATTCTATATATATATATATAATAATAATAATAATAATAATAAATACATTTCGAAAACTTACTTCTCTCTTCTTACGAAAACTGTGAAAAAATGAATGGTTACTTTTTTTTCCCTTGTTCTGATTGATTGCTCTTCATGACATGCTTTATGCTTCTCGAAATTCGACTTGTGCTTGTAAATGCTTCCACACGTGTCACATATGTACTGCACATGAATGCTATTATGACGATCTAACTTTGATTGCGACTCGAAATATTTATTACATATCTTAAAAAGAATAACATAATTTGTTATCGTCACATTGAGATCAGTACGAAATTTATACATATTGTATAAATAATCGAAAACAACTTACGTGGCACATATAAGGTGAAAAATCAATTTTACCATGTCTCCACATATGATTATTTAAACAACGTTGTAACAGAAATCTTTTATCACACAGCTTCAAAAAAACAAATTATTTATATTACGCAATATAAAAATTTAATGCATTTTGTGAATACTACATCGAGCAACTTACCGGGCACAGATAAGGTGACTCGGAAGAAAAATGAATTTCAACATGTTGCCTTAAATTCCGCTTACTTTTAAAGGTTTTCTTACACGTGTCGCATTCGTACGGACGCCACGATGAGTGAACTGTTCCATGATCAAGTAATTGATCTTTTTTCATAAAACGTTTATTGCATATCTTGAAGAGAAATAATACGTTATTGTCACTTTGAGAAATCGATGTGTGAATATAATTTTACAAATGCAAAAATTGAAAAAAAAAAAAAACACTTACATTGCACTGATAGGGTTTCTCGCGAGGAAAATGAAGTTTAACATGTTGCCTTAAATACTGCTTACATTTAAAAGTCTTTTTGCACATGTCACACTCGTACGGACACAATGACGAATGAACTCTTCCATGAATAGCTAACAGGTTTTTTGTTGCAAAATGTTTGCCGCATACCTGAAAAAGAGAAAACGCATTACTGTCGCTTTTGAGAAATCAGTGCATACTATATATATATATACATATATTTTACAGAAATACAGAAAAATTTACATCGCACTCATAAGGTTTCTCATTAGAAAAATGAGTTTCGATGTGTCGCTGTAGTCCCAGCTTTACTTTATAAGTTTTTTTGCATATGTCACATTCATATGGACGCAACGATGAATGAACTCTTCCGTGCTTACGTAATTCAGATTTTGTCAGAAAACGTTTGCCACATATCTTAAAAAGAACAACACACAATACTTATTGTCAATATTGAAAATTTGATGCAAAAACATTTTTACAAATACTGAATATTGAGATGCTTACCGGGCACTGATCCCAGCTTAATATCGGTTTGGTGTGAATTGCGGTATGCCGTCGTAAGGAAGTCTTAAACACATAAGATTTCTCGCATATGGTACATTTGTACTTTCTCTCCGAGGACAATTGCATTGTTTTCAAGTGATGAACGTAAATTTCGCGGCGATTCGAAAAAGTTTTTGAAACTTTTTATCTTAAAAAGAAATAAATTGATTATTACATTATATAAACATGACAAAATCAGTGAGAAGAGAACAGAAGGTAGAAGAAAAGAGAGAGAAAGATGGAGAGATATTAAACGAGAGAGAAGAAGATGGAGTATACTTTGGTGTATTTTTGAAGTAATTACATTACACACACACGTGTGTTTTAGAGGTTACAGTACGCAATACCATCAGCAGATTGTTCCAAATTCTAAGTTTTTTACAATCTACACAAGCAATTGGTTAGACGATGATGTGTGCGTGAGTTATAGATTTTTTTTTCTTCACACAACCGTCGTATAAAAGCTTGTTTATAACCTTCTTGAGATTTGAGAAGTACTCGCTTTACAATTATATTGTTGTGAAAAAAAAGTAGAACTGTTTGAAACTAAAATTTAGAGAATTTTTGTTATTAGATATTTGCATATTTTGCTCGTATTCAAACATATATTACCGTTATATAGATGCTCAAGAAGATGTCGAAGCAATGATTAAAATCTGATTCGGCTGCCGCTGCCGTGAACCCAGTAAAGTCTCTACAATTACTTTGATATACACCTATAGATGTATGACGCTGAAAACCAGCGGCTTTGCTTGAGCGTCGTGAAGAAAATTGCGACTTGAGAATCTCGGAACGGCCCGTTCTCAGGCTTATCTGTGCCTCTCCATGTAATGAAGATTAAAAACTTTTGCGTCGAATTTGCTGATTGAGAGTATTGAGACAGCTCGATCGATGGTTCAACAACGCAGAGATTCGATCGAATTTCGAGTGTTTCGAGTGTTTCCCGCTGTGCAGTGGCGATGTATACTTCCGGTGGTGTGTTGTTTGACGTTTCTGCTTTATCTGTGCTGTAATTTTAGTTACTGATACATCGATCGATTTATAATTGTCGAGGTGTATAAGAATTGATTTAAACAAAATCATGGTGAGTGATGCAGAATTATTTATTTCACTCAGAGATTAGTTGTGTTATCATAGCGTTATTCTAACCTCACAAGAGGAAGTAACTGATTCAAAAGTTGTTCCATTTTGTTAATTTTTATAATGTATGTAATATATTTTTCTGTCTGGTACATCAAAACTCTTGTATGTTATCTTCACTAATTTATTTGAAGCTTCTTTCTAGGGAAATATGTGTGACAGCTTATAGATCTCTAAATTAATTTAGATTGATGATATAATCACTAATCTCTGATGGAATTACATTTGTATGCTCACGTTGAACAATAAACGTTGACATGTTTTTTGCAGCTTGTCCTAGTACTGGGTGACTTGCACATTCCGCATAGATGTAGTAGCCTTCCCAGCAAATTTAAGAAGCTGTTAGTACCAGGCAGAATACAGCACATTTTGTGCACTGGCAATCTCTGTACAAAGGAATCCTATGATTATCTCAAAACTTTGGCCAGTGATGTACATGTAGTCAGAGGAGATTTTGATGAGGTATAGTTTCAGTCAACAATTTTATTTGCTTGTGACGATATAGAAGTAAAGTAAAAGAAATAGGAAAAAATGGTAAAATATAATAGAAACGTAACTTAATGTATTATAAGTAAAATATGTAAAGCGGAGAGAAAGAAACAGAAGAAGAAGCTGAGAGAGGTTCATGTGTTACAGAATTTGAATTATCCAGAACAAAAAGTAGTTACTGTAGGTCAGTTCAGAATAGGGCTTTCACACGGGCATCAAGTGGTGCCGTGGGGTGATCCAGAATCTTTGGCGTTGATACAGAGGCAATTGGATGTTGACATTCTGATATCTGGACATACTCACAAGTTTGAGGCGTATGAGCACGAAAATAAGTTTTACATCAATCCTGGATCAGCTACTGGAGCTTACAATCCTCTGGATACGTAAGTTTAATCCTAAAATTGTAGATTGGATCACATATAGATATTCTTTGAAGATAAGAAATTGTTTTTGGATACTATAAACTCTATAAACAATTAATTCAGTTTTTAAAAATCAATATTTAGAGAATCTTATTGTAACTTGCTTGATTTTTTTTTTTTTTTGGTTTTTAAGGTCGGTAATACCGTCTTTTGTGTTAATGGACATCCAGAGCTCAACAGTGGTCACTTACGTGTATCAGCTAGTCGGAGATGAAGTTAAAGTGGAGAGAATCGAATATAAGAAAAGTTAGAGAATCGTCTTAGAATCTCCGGTATATGTATAATAATAATAATATACACGATGTGGATATATATCTGTCGAGGATAAAAATATTCAAGAAAAGTTTCACTATGCACGTAAATATTTAAGTAATATTTACGAAATATTTACAGTCTTTAAGTGAATCAAATAGCATTTAAGCGTGATTTATTACATCGTAGAGTGTTGTAAATAAACTGAAAAAATCGATATTGTATATATAAAAAAAAAAGTTCTCTTACAAATTTACATGTAATACACACGTAGAGAAAATGTCATTTCTTACTTTGTATTTTATGGCTGTAGTATAAAAAACAAAACAATTTGAAAACCTGAGTTAACAGAAGCTGCGCTTGGGCAGTGCGTCTATGCGCTACAAGACGCAATTTTTTAGTTGTTCGGGGAGTTTTATTGTGACGTTCAGTTACAAGCTCTTTGAACGACTTGTTATTGTAAACACCATAAACAAATGAGAATAATTGTATTGGTACCGCAACGGTATTGCAATTTTGCGTGGAATCACAAATATTGAAACAAATAATACATGCACTTGTATATGGACGAAAGCAGAAAACAATGCAAAAACAAAAACGTCAACATCGCTTTGTTAGTGCTACCAAGCAGTTCCACAAGTAGCCAAAGTGCGCTGCCTAAACGCAGCAAGAGTTGAAAAGAAATAATATATAAAAAAAAAAAAAACAAATAATTTAATGGAATTTTATATAATTTATATATATATATATTTCTCGAATTTTTATATATGTACACACGCTTCAAAAATGTTCATTACATATAGATTGTTTTCGTGTTATGGAAGTTTTGCTATGTTTTCGTAGAAAAAGTCCCATAACAATTATATATATATATATATAAATAATTTATATATATATATATATTTATATATAAACGTATATTTATATACAAGCAAACTTTGTGATTCTACTTTGTCAGATCAAGCGAATTCGTGAGAATCATGAGTTGCCATTAAAAATATGATATTACTTGATTGCTTAATTAGCAGAATTTTTAAATTGTTCTCGTTTGCATCTATCTGTTCTCGAATTAGCAAAAGAACAGTATATATATATCTCTTATATTTTAAACACATCTATAATAAAAAAATTAATGAAAATTTAAATTTAGAACAGCATTTCACTCGTTGATGCATTCTCTCTTCAGTTTGTCACACGAAACAGCACCGATGCTAATCCCTATCAAAAACGCATAAAAGAAAAAAGAAAGTTTGTCTCGATAAAAAAACTTTCGAAACACTTTTACGTACGTTACTCGGTTGAGTATTTAAAACTTTGTTGGTTTTTTGAAAAACTCGAGAAAAGTTATGCAACGAAGACGGTGTGAGAAAGCGCGTATAAATTTTATTTCAGACAGCAACACAAGTATTCCGAGTGTCAATAATCCAAGGGATTCACCTTCGTTTACTACTTTTGGGTAATAACAAATGAAGAACACAATATTCAAGGACAGAACATGCATTCTTACTTAATACCATTCATTCCACAACAAGCACTCTTACAAAATTTATTTATGTATTGAAATAAAATTAAATGGTTTATTATTCTATCATTTTCTCGATTTTCTCAGTAGAGTAAACCCTTCGCCGGTGAACGCTTTGAATTCATCTGGATCCTTTGTCTGCAATAATACACGCGCAAGATAGAAATTTATATTCAAGATAGAAATCTATGTTATTTTTAAATAAGTAGATTATATAATAGAGCACATGTTATCACATGAAATAAGTTATCTATGTTATTATTCTAATTTAACATAAATATCATCAAGTTTTTTTACTCACGTCTTTGTTATTTACTGGCTTCATGTTTCGCAGAAACCTGAGAGTACCTATCTGATAATCATAATCGGGTATTCCTCGGACATAGGTTGGCTTGGCACTAGCAGTTTCTTGCTTGAGCATGTCCTTGCGCTTTTTACCATCTAAGCGGACGCCTTCACCTTTGAAAGGCACAAAGCCAGTTGGCGCCGGCATCAAATCAGCCAGATCTTCTACCTCATTTTCCTCTTTTTTTGTCTCCCTTTTTGGTTCTTTGTAACCAACTGGTGGTGCAAACTCCACATTCATGTCACACTCAATGATACTGACCGCTGGACCAGGTTTAGTCTCTAGCACACACATTTCGTAGATCTTCTGATTATACTTGATAGCAATCACATCGCCTGTGGTCAGACAGGCAAAGCTGCGCAGACCATTTTCTAGTACAGCCTTTGGATTTGTGATATCCAGGAAGTCCTCTGATTGTGGTTGGAAGCGTGAAAACGTTGCTACCGGTAGTGATACGCTTTCTACATTCAGTAGTTCACCCTCTTCCAGTAAAAGATTATGCATCATCTGTGAAGAATAAATAAAAAGAGCTATTTAATTTATTTAAATTAATTGTGTACATATATAGCAAAACGTTAAAAATAAATATATTACTGACATAACATATTTACATATATTTAGATTTTTATGTATTCACACTTATATAAATTTATTATGACTCTTAGTCATATTTCATAAGAAGCAACATACAATTTAAATTTATTATACTACCAAATTGTCAATTACTGACCCAATAAGGTAAGTAGACCTTGCCTTCATCTGCAATAAATTCCAACACACCGCAGTGAGTAATTCTGTTTGTTTTCTTATTAGTTAACTTAAACAGCATCGGATAAATAATGTTGAGTCTGGTTAGCTGTTCCAGAGCAGATGGCGGCATGATTACTAAAGGGAAGATGTACATATTCCGATTACAAAATATCTTTTTTTTATTATCATTTTTTATTATCATAGAATTTTGTTTAGAAATGTTTGCTCACTTTTGCCACCACGTTCCACATCCTGACGATAAGTTCCGGGTAACATCGAGACTGAGAAACATTTATATTGGGTATTGAAGGGCCGCGGAATTTCCGGGAACATGTTAAACCCGAATTGAAACTGAAAAGTCATTTTGCCAAATTGTTAACCTCCATCATATCTCATTCGTATCTTCGAAAAGTAATTTTTTTTAATTGCAACTACACTTTTCTCGCATTTCGTTGTTACGATTTTCTTACCATGTTTGATAATCCTTTTATAGAATGTTTCCCGTGAAAATAGCGTGAATTTTGTGAGAAAGAATAAAGAAATTTGACACTGTTATTATATACACTCAACGTCAAAAACACAGGTGAATTACATACATGCGCACACCACACACACACACACACACACACACACATACACATACTATATGCAAGTAATAGCAAGAAAAGCTTGAGAGTGGCCATGGACGCATTTGACATATTCCCGTTCTCGAGCGCCACTATTCATGTTTTGCAGGCTTAAATAATCACGGACATAAACCAGAAGATAAAATGTAATGTCCATTTTAACTGAATTATTTAATTATTTATATGATTATTTTCTAATTTTATAATATGTAGCAGTTCAAATTAACAACACTGCTCAACAACTTAATGTTAATTTTTTTTTTTTTTTTAATAATTTAGATAAGAATTAATATGTATACATATATTTATAAATGATTATATCTCAATATTATGTCAGAGATATCGAAAAACTAAGACCATATCTTTTTTTTATTGAAAACAATTTAAACAATTTTTGAACTGGTAAACTTTATTATCATTTAAATTAAAATAATTTAACCAAATTATTTTATGTAAAAAAGAAAAACAATTTCATGTAAAAACCTACCGTGTAAATCTAAGAAACAATTATTGCTAAAGTTTATTCTAGAAATCACACATCACAAGAAAAATATAAACACATATAGAAATTTAACTTTGTTATATATTTATAATTATAATTACAATTATAATTACAACTTAATTACATTTTATCTAGATTTAAAGAAAAAAAAATTAATTCTTCATTAATTTTCTGACAACGGATTTTGATGAGAAAGTTTTGACTCATAAGTTTGGTCAAAAATATTTGGAGAAAATTATTTTTGAGCAATATATCAAAATTATAGTTCAAAAGTGACTCAGAACGCGCTGTCGGAGAATTAATACACAACTTTTTTTAACAAAGTACACATTGGAAATGCCAATAAATCCTGAAATTATATTTTCCTACTAGAACCCAGAAACTTAAGTTTTAAGAACACACACAAAACACACACACATATATATGTATATTTTATAAATCTCAAAAAATTATAAAATATCAAATGATTGAGAGAGAAAAGTAAAAATATCTAAAATATTATGCAAAAATATTACAAAAAAGTATTAAACTTTGATTTTTTTTGAAACATTAATATATACATTAATATCTTATCACATGTATATGTGAAATTTATACAAAATATAATCAAAATACTGTTTTGCAAGATAGTATTTTCTGCTTAGCGGTAGATAAAATTCCCATATATTCACAAATCTCTCTAGATTACATAAAAACGTATTGATGTAGTATTTTTAAGAGCATTTATATCTGTGATGTGTGTGTTTTTGTATTTTATTCGCCATGTTGTTTGTCGTGGTCTCATAATAGCATGTTTTAACGAATTGCTTAAGTGTGTACTAGTTTGCATCATATAAAATAGATTGTATACTATATGTATATTGATTATTGCACGGCTTTGGATGAATAGACTGCGATCGATTGTGTTTTATTATAAAAATTATTACTTCGTAACTTTCCGTTCTGTTGGATCCATTCTTTACTTTGTAACCTCGTGCATTGCGTGTGCCAGATATTCCACATTCTTCGATGTTACACCGGCCATGGAGATTCGGCCGTCCTTAGTCAAGTAAATGCTGAAATCTTTCGTTAATTTTTCTACCTACAAAAACAAAAATCGAATTAAAAACCAAACCTTGTTGTAATGTGTACATTTAAAAGGTTCTATTTAAAGAATGTGAGCAACTAATATTATTTTACTGGAAAAACTACCTCATTTGGCTTTAATCCGGTGTAACAGAACATTCCGATCTGATCGGTAATGTGGGACCAGTTGCGAGTGCTGCCATTCTTTTTCAAATTGTCCCGCAACTTTGTACGAACTGAGATAATACGATCGGCCATGCCTTTCACATCGTGCAGCCATTCCTTCCGCAGTTCTGGATTGCCGAGAATCTCGTTTACTATGCGAGCTCCATTGATCGGCGGATTGGAATACATCGGCCTGATCAGAATTTTTATTTGCGATAAAGTTCGCGCAGCCTCTTCTTTGCTAGACGTTACCAATGAGAATGCTCCAACACGCTCACCTGAAAAGGCACTAGAGAATTTAGTTTCTTGATCATTTGTAGTTTTTAATATTTGATTTCATATACTTCTGTCTGCACACACCGTACAAGCCCATATTTTTGGCATAGGATTGAGCCAAGGCGATTTTATGATCTTCCTTAATAAATAATCTAACTGCAGAAGCGTCTCTCGTAAGATCCCCTACAGAAAAATAAAGATAGACAGTAAAATAAAACATTTAAAAAAGAATTGTTGTAAAAAAAAAGATAGTTTTAACAAATAAGCTAAAAAGAAATAGATTTGTTAGTAGGTTTTTAGTTCACAAAAGTACCTGAGGCAAAACCTTGATAGGCCATATCAAAGAATGGAAACAGATTCTTCTTTTTGATCAGAGTGGATAACTCTGCCCATTGTTCTGGTTTGGGATCAACACCAGTCGGATTGTGAGCACATGCATGCAAGAGAATGATAGATCTCTCAGGAATATTCTGTCAATAAAAACATAACTCGGTAGTAAAAATAACATTCATTCTTTGACAATGCAAAATAATATTAAGATTATCACGTAAGAATTTTTAAAAATGTTATTACTCATATATTAAACACATTATTATTATTAAAACATCAAAAATGTTTTTTATATATTAGTAGATACATATGAATATTATTAATCTCTTTCATTAATTGAACAATTATTCTCATTGCTTTTTATTTTTCTCTTCCAGATATTTACTTTCAACACAATAAATTTTAATATTCTTGGTTAACTTAATTAACTTTTTTTTTTTTTTTTTTTTTTTAGAAACTTTATACTAACAGATATGTCTTCTACGACTCCTTTGAAATCCAAACCACAAGTGTTAGGATCGTAATAACGATAAGATTTGACCGTAAGTCCAGCAAGTCTGAATAGAGGGCTGTGATTTCCCCATGACGGAGTAGGTAAATAAATGTCCTTGTTTCCAGGAAAATGATGCGATAGAAATTGTGCGCCCACAAACAGAGAACCAGTTCCAGAGATTCCCTGAACTGTTGCATTCTACAAAAGGAAATATTTTTGTTGAGAGAAAGAGAGTTGTTACAATTTATCATTCAATATTTACCAGTCCATTTGCAACAACTTCATTTCCATCTCCAAGAGCCAAATTAATACTGTGCTGGCAAAACTCAGAATTGCCAGAGATTTGAGAATATTCCTTATCCATTTCTTTGATACGAATTTTCTCTTCCGCCTGTCAAAAGAGATATCCAATTACATGCTTGCGTAAATTTTCTTTTCACAGATATGGCAGCTCGATTATAAACTAACCTTACGAACACTGGGAAGAACATATGGTTTACCGTTATCATCTCTATAAGCACCTGCACCTAAATTGATCTTTTTTGGATTTTTATCTCTCTTAAATGCCTCTGTAACTCCTAGAATAGCATCTGGTGGTCCCATTTCCACATGAGACCACCATGAACTGCAATATATCACATATATTTTAGAACTTTTACTTTTATTCTACACATCTTTTTGTTATTATTGTCTCTTAATACAAATCACAATTATCTTTCTTTGATGTGAGAAAAATAAGGATGAAGTTTACACAATCTTATATATTTAGACTATAACAAAAGCTACTTTATTGAACAAATTACAAATTGTCCATGTATAAAAATATTTTCTTCTAACTACATATACGTTTGTTACAGCTTTTTTACATGAATTAAAAAATAAACAACTGCTTTTATGTCATGGTAAAACGAAAAGATTTTTAATATCGTAACAACGGTGCAGAAATATTATCAAGGACATAAAGGTCATTTATATCACGCTGGATACTGGAATCTTACCTAGACGATCTTACAACCATCGACAGGGAGTTGCAAGTATTTTTCAACAAATTACAGCTCGTCGCAACTAGTTTTGCAGTGTGTGCCATATTTAGGATATTTCTTACACAATACTGTTGTTTTAATAAACTTAAACGTTACTTTCCGTTGTGGTTGTGGATGGCAAATGGATAGCAGACCAGAACCGCATGTGCGAGAAGAATAAAATTCCGCCGTTAGATGTCACATGATTAGCGCAAAATGCGAAAAAGAATCCTCGTATCTCCGTTATCAGCGCAATTACTCTGCGGCAATTTTATATAAATATTATTGGACTTTTTCTTCTTGATGTAACAATATAAAATGTTGTCTTTTAGATAAATGTTCAATTTTCAATTTGCACGTCTTATTAGATTGATATTTGTTTTCAATCTCTTTTTACATAAGTTTAAAAACTTGTGTAAAAAAAAAGCAAAACTCTCATTTCGATGTCAATTAATCGCTGAAAACATGGGCGTAACAATATTTGCTAAATGGTTAGTTCCGCGGTACAAAACTCGAGGGGCGAAGGGAATTGTTTATTGAAACTCGAAACTTTTGATTTTATAACCATAGACTGTTAAACTGTATTTTCGCGATGTAATGGAGATTACCAGCACCTCTGTCACCTAAGTGGCAGAAAAGAAAAATATAAAAATAAGAAACACCAAACGAAAGTGAAAGATGAAGAAAGAAAGAGAGAGAGGGAGAGACGGAATAAGTCATACGTCACTACTTACGCTAGATTATCAGAATTTATATTTACAAAATTAATTGGCCCTGAGAACAATAGACAAACTATTAGGAATGGGAATAAATATTAAATAAGATATCCGGGAAAAAATAGATTAGATCTGATTTAAATCTAACAAGATAAAAAAAAAAATGAAAAAAAGGATCTACTTAGATCCAAATTAAATCTAAATAGATATAACGTAGATCTAAATAAATTTAAGTATATCTTTGTAAATTGACACTATATTTAGTTTTAGATTTACTTTAGATCTACTCAGATATATTATATAAGATCTACTCAGATCTACTTAAATCTAAGCAGATCTGAACAGATCTGACAATGATCGATCTACTATTTGCCCCAATAATACGGCAAATCGTGAAAATATTGCACAAAAATGGCATCATGAATGACGACGATTTTGCAATGATTGCACTAAAATGATTTGCCATAACGCAACAGTTTTGTCAAAGTAAAATTTTGTAAATAATATTTGTCAAAAATTAGAAAAAAGTCGTTGTGCATAATC